>JALBCR010002071.1:0-38927 GCA_030710515.1 Abscondita cerata
ATTGCATTTAGAAGTCGCGTCGGATTTATCGAGTAATACCTTTTAGCCGCTTTGCGCAGATTTATTGCCCGTCGTGGTCGTTGTAGTCGCATTTACAGCGATTGCGGTACCAATTTTGTTGGGGCTAATAAGGAATTGTGTGACCAGTTTAAACTAGCTGCAGAATCGGAAGCCATTGAATGGCACTTCAACCCTCCTCATGCACCACATTTTGGTGGTCTGTGGGAAAGCGGAATCAAATCGGTCAAGACCCATATAAGTAGAGTAGTCGGCAAACAAATACTTACCTATGAGGAATTGAACACCTTAGTTGTACAAATCGAGGCAGTGTTGAATTCTCGGCCTCTATGTAGCTTAAGTTCAGATCCGAACGACTTGAGTGTTCTCACACCGGGACACTTCTTAACATTAGAACCTCTGACATCGCCTCCCGATGCAGACCTCTCGCACTTGAACATAAATAGATTATCACGGTGGCAGTTAGTCCAAAGGTTGCACCAGGACTTTTGGAAACGCTGGAGCAATGAGTATCTCCACACTTTATACCAACGTGGTAAATGGGCTAAACCTCGCGCATTTGAACCTGTAGATATTGGTGCCATGGTCCTCATCAAGGACGATTCCTGCCCACCCTCACTGGAGGTTGGGTCGGATAGTAGAATTGCATCCGGGGAACGATAGTATAGCACGTGTGGCTACTGTCCGCACTAGTAAGGGACTTTTAAGCGTCCACTGATAAAACTGTGTGCTCTTCCACTGCAGTAGCATATGGGATCTTATCATTACGTTTTGTTTTTCGATACTTTTTATTTCGAGTTCAAGTAGTTTGTAGTTTTTTTTGAAAATCACCAAATTTGGATGATTTTGGTGGGCGGTTATGTTACGTCCTTGTACATATTTAATGTCCTGACTTTATTATTACAAGAATAATCCTTTTTTCCTTAGTCCTTTTAGTAATGTATGCTACTACTTCATTAACGTCTAAAAATGAATATCAAATTCCATAAATAATCAATGTGCCTTTCGATAGTTACAAACTTATCAATAGTGATTTGAAGCAGCACTTCAATTTTGGTTATTAGAGCCGAACGTTCGTTTTGAAAGAGTGGTGGTGTACACGGTTGCAACAGCAAATAATTAATTTGGCAATTGTTACAATTGGAACAATTAAAAGTCAATTACATATATGTATATGGAAATAGTTTATGGTTTTGTGGCACATCTTAATATGGTATGGGATGGTTTATGCCTTTTGCGACATTTTGCACAACTGATTTGGAAGCAGCTACATTGTTCCTTTTATGGATTTTTCTGGAATTGGTTGGAAGCATAGTTTTGGTAGTCGAATAGTGGTCCATGAAGAAGATTGGTTGGTGCGATCGTTGATAGCATACACGTACATTTTCCCTAATTTATCTATTCCTTTTTGTAGCATATTATCTGTAAGTAATGTTGAAAGATTTATTTTTGTATACATTATGCGTTTGTAACATAACTTGTTGATACACTTGTAAATTTATGAATATAATTAATTTTCGTATCTTTGATTTTCATTGCCTACGAAACAGTAATTCCGGTCTAACAAATTTACGAAGTGAAGTCGGAAAATTAAACATTAATATAAATAATAATAATAATATAAATATTCTGAAGTAAAGCCTAATGTAATGTTACAAAAATCACTATTACCCTGTACCGTGTGCTGACGATTAAAAATGAATTTATTTTGTAAAGCTAAACCACTACTTAAGCAGTCATAAGTGAAAATTGCAGCCACACCTTTGTTTCCTTTGTTTTGTCCTATTGTTAATCTTTTTACTACTGTAGATAATATGTATACAATATTATATTAATTTAATTTTCAGACTTTTATTAACTGGTTATCATATTATAGTCATTTTTATCATTCAAAATGCCTTCCTCTATTTCTTAGACAACGTCTACATCTTTTGAAATTGTTATGATGGCTTGTTGTATTACTCCAGGTTGTTCGCGAACGATCATGCTAAAACCATCCTCGCTACTAGCTCTTCTTCTGATTCAATTGGGGTACCGTCGTAAACAATATTTTTAAAACCCTAAAGAAAGAAATCGAGTGGCGTAAGATCTGGAGATCTTGCAGGCGCCACGCAACAGATGGCCCATAAACTTCATTTAGATGGTTTCTAACTGACACAAAGTTATGAGACGGAGCACCGTCATGCTGGAACCACATGCGTTGACGTCACCGCAAAGGAATTTCCTCTAACAGTTCTGGTAACACCTCTTGAAGGAAAATTAGGTATACGTTCCCATTAAGCCGGTTTGGTAAAAGGTCCAACTAAATGATTGCCAATAATACCTGCCCCACGTTTATTCGAAATTGTCGCTGGTGGCTCCTTTGAATAAAAGCATGAGGATTTTCTTTATTCTATTTGTGGAGGTTATGCAGATTAACTACTCCATCTCTTGAAAAAAAAGCTTTATCCGTAAATAAAATATGTTGAGGAAAATGTCTATCCTCACGCAAGCGCCGAAGAATCCAACGAGAAAATGTTATTCGAGCATCTTCATCACCTGGGTATAATGCTTGCACGGAATGAAGATGATAGGGATACAAAGTTGTTCATGCAAGACTCTCCACACAGTGCTGTGATTTGAGTTGAAATTATTCGCTATTGCTCTCGTGGTTGTGCTCGGATTATCTTCAACGCGACGTAATACTTCCTCTTCAAAGTTAGCAATCCCTAGCTACTCGTGGACGACCAGCAGATCCTAAAAAATGCTTTTGAAACAAATTATGATTAGTTAATATAGAACGTATTTCTGTTGGAAAACGTTGTCGATAGATTCTTTGAGCTTCTCTTCCGTTACGTTTTGCTTCTCCATAAATAACAATCATTTCTACCATTTCCTGGTTAGAATAATTCATTTTATAATTAATTTAATAAATAAGATTAATGAAATATCTAACTTATAATTATTTAAATGAAATGAATTAACTAATAAAACTTTGAACAAACGGCTAAATAACCACAAAAACCAACACAACTAACAAAAACAAAACTAATGAAAACTATAAACAAAAACTAAATAATCACAAAATCAACACAAGTAACAAAATAAAACTAATGAAACTACAAACAAACAACTAAATAATCATAAAAATCGACACAATGTAACGCAAGTGCAAAAACAATGCTTAATGTTAGCTTCACCGCAATTGTTTTTTAAATAAATAACAGGCGACAAAGGCGACTCAGATATGATCATAATTTGCATTTATTGGTTGTTTAAAGGTAGGAAATATTTTAACTGGATAAAAATGTTAAAAGAAAACTTCGGAAATATTTCTAGTTTCATTAGATTGAAAGAACAATAATTTTTTAAATACCTTCGTTAGTGTAAATATCGTTATTTAGTATAATATTTATTTTAATTTATAACTTATACAATTACTTAATGTTATTAATTTTGTGCAGTCTAGGAATCACCTTTTTCATCATTAGCGCATTTTGTAATAATTGTAATAGTTACATGTTTTGTATTAAATAGAGACGATTCTTATTATAACTCAATAAAAGTCTGATGAAGTAAACTGAAAAAAAAACTTTCCCCAAACGTAGCTGAAAATTCAAGTCCATCATAAGTGTTTTATTTCTAAACTCTATCTCTAATGAAAATGGATTTTATCTGCAGTAAAGTTAACCAATTCCCACATTTTATACTATTTATGGTTGAATTGAGATTTATAAAAATTGGTTTGACAGTTATGCTTGTGGTATTTTAGAGTAGATACACGTTTGGAATTTTTTTTAAATTGGCTGACAAATTAAGAAATTGAAATAATGTTATTCGACTACAATGAAAATTTGCACGAATAGTCTCCAAGTCGTATTAAATTGTGAAATGTGGCGTTTTTTTTAAAACTAAAACTAAATATTTTAACACGGGTAAAATTAATATTTACGCAATTAAAAACTATTTGTGAAAATTACAATTACATAGTGATTGCCTTCGCAATTCCTATTATTTTAAGTTGTTTATTTAGGTATTAAATTAGTCATGCTAAAGTTTTAGCTTATAAATTAAATAAATTTTAATTTTGACATTTCATTTGGTTTTAGGGAGTTTTAGAGACCATTTTGCAAAATTTCATAATATTTTGAACGCCATTAATTTTAAAATTTTTAACTTTAAAGTCGTACAAAATTTTTATTTTTAAAGTTATTAAAAATCTGTTCGACAGTTACATTTAATAATATTTTAAAGTACACTTTTGTAAATTTTCATCAAAATTGGTTGACATTTTTTATTTCGACAAGAATCGACCGTGGCCATTTTTTTAAATTTTCAAAAATCAACTGCACTATCTTTTTTTTTATTTAGAAACCAATAAAACCAAATTTTCGTTTAAATCAAATTATTACATCAAGTACTTGAAAATTGAATCCGCCATTTTGAATTTTTCAAGATCAACATTTTTGTCAAATTTGAATTGGACATAGTCAAAAACATACTATAAGATACTATTAATTATTTTTCAATTGTTTTAGGACTGTCCAAAAAGCTATTAAAAATTTTTAATTTTTGACTTTGGGGCGCCATCTTGGTGTAACTATTTGTCTAACATAAAAATTTTACTAAAAAAAAGTTTGTCATTTTATTGCCCTCTATAACCCTTCTTAGGCTGTAATACATATATTGTGACACCCTGTATATGGGGATTCACATATGCAAATGAGGAATAGTTTTTAGCAGAGGACACACTTTCTGCACAAGGGATTTCCCAACTACTAACGGTGAATACGCTGGCAGCGATAGACTTTACGCTATAGCCAGGCCCTTACGGTTAGTCGAACGCACAGAATTTATGCCTAGTAAAATATCCTTTTCTTTTCCGCTAACGTACTCAAACCAGGGTTGGTTACCAACGTCACGCAAGAGGTAACCCTTACGGTATTCAACGGTGTATTTGTTTGCGGGTAAGGCGAGAAACCAACGTCTTGCAAGAGAGCACTCTCACGGTATGAACGTGTTCAACAAGGTATGTTTCTTAACCTTGATTGCGACAGGCACCAGGTCCCTTACGGTCTCAAGGCACTCAAATAACGGTGAAAACGGCAAATAATGTATTTCTTTACGGGCAGGTCAAGGAACTCTTGCAAGAGGGAACCCTCGCGGTCTGAACGTGTTTTACGAGGTGCTATTTTTAACCTTAATTGCGACAGAGCACCAGGTTCCTTACGGTCTCAAGGCACTGAAATAATAATGACAACGGCAATAATTATAAGTTCGAAAAATGGCAAATAATAATAAAATTACAGCGGCGGGTAGAGGTTCTTCTAGAATGATAGATAAGAAGGTTGTTCTTGGACGACGGGAAGAAGGTTTTTTGAAGACGACGGAGAATAAAGTGTTTGTTCTTTTCTTTTGGGGCCTATTTATACCTGCATTAAGGTGACCTTTTGGTTCGTGAAAGCGGGGCCATTGACGTCACTATCACTATCTCTTCGTATCTTTCTATTTCCTATAGAATATTTTCGAATTTTTGCTTCATAAAACTAATCAAAAAATTTTAATTATTCTTGACTGTATCCTTACACTATAGATACAAATTGTGAAATTTATTTAATTTATATTTATAGATTTTTCCAACCAAAATTAAGGCCTTCTTAATAGGAGTTGAAAACGGGATGTTGGAGTGAAAAAAACACCTTGTCCCTTATTAACGTTAACGTTAACGTTAATAAGGGACAACATCTCCGTTTTCAACTCCCATTAAGAAAGCCAATTTTGAATTATCTATAAATAAATAATTGAGGTATAACAACATTTATTTAATTTATGTTTGACTTTTATTAGCCATAGCACCACTCGATAAATGCAATACCGTAATAAAAATTTGTATCGTAATGAATTTCATTAGAGTCAAATATATAAATTACTATACAGGAATAGAAAAATGTATACTACATGAGCCCAAACCTCCATAGTAGACCCCCTTCCCAATCTTTACCGCAATTCAATGCTGATAGCAATTACATACTTAGTTTTCGTTTAGGACCTACAGGGGTTGACTCTAAAAGGACCTAACAAACAAACACAAATTTTGGATTTTAGTAAAATATAGACTATTTGAAAGCCCGTTTTGTGGAACGGGCGGTAGAAATATAGCTTATATATAAACAAAAAAAATTCCAGTACATAAGCCCCCAACCTTCCCTGGCAGACTCCCTTTCCCAAACCCTCTATTCTACTACACAATTTAATGCTGATTCCAATTATATACTTAGTTTTGGCATAGGACCTACTACAGAGACTGGGTATATAAACTAACAAACATACACATTTTCAATTTGTTCATATAGATTAGTTTAAAACCCCGTCCTGCCGAACGAATGAAAATAGGGATTTTTTACTAGATGAGCCCAAGTTCCCCCTGGTTAATCCTTCTTCTCTAAAGTACCCAAGAATCCCCGTAATTCAATCCTGAGGTACAAATATAACTTATGTAAAAAAATTCCCACTACATGACCCTAAGCCCTCTGGTGGTGGTTACTGAGTGCACATTTTAAAAATATTTTTAATTATACAGGGTGTTCTAAAAAGTCGTGGCAACATAAAATTACGTTTTTTAATGCTACGCACTATGTTTTCTGTAAAGTTTGAAAAGATCTTATCAAGAGCTTTAAAAAATATAGCATGTCAAGGTGTCTTAGAAGATATTGCTAATTATTAGTCAAAAACACCTACTTTAAAACGCTTTGTTAAAAGGTAACTTGAAATAATTTAACATGTGTTTATATTAACATGATATGTTCTTGTTATTAGCTGTGTTTAGTGTTAATTACACTATGCGACATTTTTTTAATTTTTTTTCTAACATTCACTCAAGTTCCCGTATTCTATTTAATTTTGTCCAGAGAATAAAAAACTGATCACCAAAGGTGATCACGTACGGTTTTTTGTTATTTTTTTTTCATATTTAAAGAGTGGTCGGAGTAATCCGAAGTATTAAAGATATAGACAGAACTAAAAAAATGTATTAAACCGTATCAAATTAAACCATGTACACAATGCAACTCTATACAAAAAATTTATTTTTAACTTAACACACATTTTTTAAAATTTTGTTTCTGTCTTTTATTAGCAGTGAAGTCTTCCTTTTGTAGAAGCCAGCAGAAGTTTCCCATGATTGTGCAATGTCATCTCCCTTGATATCTTTTTCCATGGCGCTTATATTTTAATGAAATTGCTCTCCTTGTTAATCACTTTCAGCCCCCCAAGTTTTGTGGAAAAAAGTTAAGATCAGAGTACAGAAAATGCACTTTCAGAGACATTCAGCAGTCAAGTCTTTTATAATTTTACAACAAATCTTGAATACGTATAAAATAATTTCCAATTTCCAATAAATTCATGCACAACAATCTTAATATTTATTTAATATTTGGGCAAACAGTTAGATCAGTTTCCTGTTCTGAAGTCCTACGAAAATTCCTTCTCTTTTTTTTACATTCCCTACCTTACTTTTGGCTCCACCTACTTTATAATATAAAATCTTCCTTTTTATTTTAACCCTTCCCCCACCTTTTCCTCCCTCACTCCCTTTTTTTTTTTTGGGGAAAATCATCAACACCCCCCTCCCCCAAACCAAAAACTTCACCTTTTTCCCCCCACCCCCCACTTCCCCCAAACCACCCATCCCCCTACTATAATTTTAATGTTCATCCCCTCCTATCCCCTTACCCCCCAAAAAACCAAACCACACCAACCCCACCCCCAAAAACACAACACAAAACCTTCCCCTCACCACCCCCCCACCACTTTTTTCAATATTATTTTTATATCAAACTAAAAAAAAGACAAACTTACATACACACTCCCCCCCCCCCACCTCTCCAACCACCCACCCTACTCTTCCCTTTGCCTTTTTGCCATTTTCTAATCATTATCAAATTTAATATCAAAAAATTAAAAAACCACCACCAATCTCCTTCCCTTACCCAAATCCAAAAACAAAACCTAAAAAACAAAAAAAGCAAATCATTCCCAACAACCCCCACTAAACCAAAACCCCCCCCAAAAAATAAACAACATTAATAGTATATTATGTTACTAGGAGTAGAACGCATTCTTTTGTGTTGAGCGAAGGTATTGCGGCCGAAGCGCAGCTGAGGCCGCAAAATACTTTGCGAAACACAAAAGGCGTTCGACTCCGTGTAGCATATACTATTTTTCTTCAAGCGTAAAAAACCAAATTCTTGAAGTAATTGAGGTGGTTTTAGAATGAATAGGCAACAGCGTTAACTCAACTTTACAACTGTCAAACATGACTGTCAAACAACATTATTTTTGTTGTGTGTATTAACACGGTTTGTAAAAGGAAAATTTTTGTATTAATTTGTAGAGTAAGAAAGAAAGCTATAATTATTTAACAATACAACAATAATAATAATTAACTCTTATTTCAGATGAAAACTTAAAACAAACATTCTTTTGTAGTAACTATATAGTGGAAAAAATACCTATTTCTTATTTATAGTAATATTAAAGGTACAATTTTGTAATGTCGAGTTAATAATATTTAATCCACTACTTGCTGTTTTAGAACTGACATTGACGTCATTATAGTCGTGATGGATTTCATATTCACTTGACTGGGATATGCTCGATGTTGCGGTGGAAGTACTAGGCCTGTTAAGATCACCTGATGTTACGGTAGATGTGTTACCTTCATCGCACCCTAATATTCTATTGGCAATTTCACGTTTGTTTGAAAGGGAGTCTTCGATGTATCCCTCAGCTACATTGTTAGATTTCCATCCACCGTGTCTTTTTAGAGTGGTAATGTCTCCACCATTGTCAACTAACAATGTAGCTGAGGTTCGTCGCAGTGTATGACCAGTGTATTCCTCTGATTAGGTAGTTTTAAAAAGTTGCCACTTGTTTTGGTATACCTGAAATTTTATGTATCCCCATAACGACACGGTGGCATCTACCATTTTGGTATTTTAAAAAGAATCTTGTTATGTTGATGTCATTAGGTCGAAGTGTCATATATTGTCTACATAAATTTAAATAAAAATCTCCAACTATGGTAAATGTCCGTGACTTATTCGTTTTAGTATTAGGAATTTTTACTAGTATTATACGTTCCAGGTCTTCGATATCCTGTATTCTTAAATTGACTAGTTCGTCGCAACGACATGCCCCACTAACTCCGAATATTAATACGATCTAAGAAAATAGTATCTACTTTAGCGATTGAAAAAGTTATATTTGAAATTACCTTCATGGCCAAATATTCATTGTTTGGCGCATTTTGTAAAAAGTTATTAAAATGTTCTTTTGAGAAAACTTTTGCTTTTTTGGTTGATACCCATCAGCTTGGCGCTTCAAGAAGGAAATTAATTTTGCGTAATTTTTTAAGTTTATGTCATGTTTAATATTTAATTGGCACTTTAGCATGGAATATTGTGCCCATAATGACGAACTTTTCATAGTTTCCGCCAAATGGGAAAAATACGCTAACATAACATTTTCTGTGTAATTGATTATATTATTTTCTTGCGCCCATTTCAAAATTTATTGTAAGCAAAATCATATATTTTGCGCGATTTGTTGGGGATCAAATTTTCAACTAAGGCATCGGCGATTTGTTTTATTTTAGGTGGAGTTCCTTCAATTTGCGACATTTTTAAAAGTTTAAATTTTAAATGGCGTTTCTGCTTAAAAGTGCTAATACCTCTACCGGCAAACTAAGTTACTAATTGAGCGTAAAATAATAATATTATTGTACGCCGTAAAATAATGTAGTCGTTCTATATATTCAATGCGGTATAGTAAAATTCATATTTTAGCACGCTTGAAGAAAAATATCTTATACTATTTTTAATTTGAAATTCCATTTTATTTTATTTATATTAAAATTTAAAAAAAACAATTTTTTTTTTTTTTTTTTTTGTTAAAGAAAAAAAAAAGAACAAAAGTTAATGGTGAAAAAAAAATGTTTAAAAAAAAAAAAAAAAAAAAAAAAAAAAACAAACTAAATAAAAAAAAAATTTTTTTAAAAAAAAAAAAAAAAAGAAATTTTTTTTTTTTTTTTTATTTTTTTTTTTTTTTTTTAAAATTTAATTTAAGTTAAATATTTTTTTTAAAAAAAAAAGAACCACAACAAAAAAAATTTTTTAAATTTTTTTTTTTTTTTTTACACCAAAACATTTACACAAAATTTTTTGTTCCTAAACAAAAAAAAAAAAATGAAAAAAAAAAAAAAAAAAAAAAGTTCAAAACTTACAAAACCCTTTAAAAAAAACCAAAAAAAAACCACCCACCACTACCACCCCTTTTTTTCCAATACAATTTTTTTTTATTTTTGTTTATTTTTTAATTGTTTTTTAAAATTTTTTTTTAAAATATTTTAAAATTTTTTTTTTTTTTTTTTTTTTATATTAATAATTTTTTTTATTTTTATTAAAAAAAGAACACAAAAAAAAAAATAAAATAAATAAATTTTTATTTTATTTATTTTTTTTTTTTTTTAAAAAAAAAAAATTAAAATTTAAAAATTAAAAAATTAATATTTTAAAATTAAAAATTTTTTTTTTTTTTTTTTTCTGCTATCTGCATTACAATGCCAGTAAATAAATACAATGTCAGTAATTCGTCCTTTGTAAATTGATACGGCTGCTTTTAGCAACAAATACTAAGAGTATCTTTGTATGTACAATTGAATAGAGAATAGGTCTGCTTAGTGAAAAATGACATACAAAGCGACACAAAAAAGTTATGGCTAATTAAATTTAGGAACAACACTGTGCAACGCGCTTACAAGTCTCTTCAAACGGCGCTAGCGACAGGCCACCCTCACCACTCCACCGCTTTTTTAATCTCGGTCAATTTTAGTCATCTTTGCGTGCATTTTTCATGTGTTAAACATCATTTTATCAAAAATTGAGAATATTAGTTTTCTTCCTTTCCATTTCACATTCACAATTTTTTTTTTTTTTTAACAATCGGACTACCACACGAACATTCAGCCTCAATTGAATATATTGCATTAAATATTTAAATCGCAATTATGTATAAACTAATTGCCTGATAATTGCAGAGTATTTTCCGAAAGAGTCTGGAAATTGATATGCGTATTCCCTTTCGGCAGCCCTGCTATCTGCATTACAATGCCCGCAAATAAATACAATGTCAGTAATTCCTCCTTTGTAAACTGATACGGCTGCTTTTAGCAACAAATACTAAGAGTATCTTTTGTATGTAAAATTGAATGGAGAATAGGTCTGCTTAGTGAAAAATGACATACAAAGCGACACAAAAAAGTTATGGCTAATTAAATTTAGGAACAGCACTGTATGAGGCGTCCTCTACCATTCAACAAAAAAGTAAGTTAATATTTGAGTTTCTCGTCATCAATATAGCCAGTATCTTGAATTTTGTATGATTGATATGTTACTTAACAAAAATATTAGCAAAAAACCAAATAAAAAGTTTTTTGGACGCTTTGTATCTCAAAAACCAAGCCGTTGCAAACCCATGTTCATATGAAATTTTTATCTTAAAATTAGTCAAAGATTTATTCTTTAAAGTTTGTACAAGTACTTAATTAATACCCTGTATCAAATTCATGTAAACGAAATAAAAGAGTACAGTAATAATTGCAAAATTACGAACGGCGCAAAATCAGTAGGACTAGCAACAGAATTGCAACATATTTTGCTTCGCTTCATAAGCAAATGATAGACGTGTCGCCATAATTTTATTTTTATTACTTAGTGTTAATATTATTGATCAAATGCTCCAAAATTAAAGACCAAATTTTGCATTTTGTTTGTCAAATTGTCTATAATTTAATAATCTCAAGTTCGCGTTGCGAATCAGAAAAAATGTGAGACAGTTTAACATGCAGGAGAATACTTTGGCAGACTATATTTCTTCAAAATAATTTAAGCAACACAATTAAACGAGATAATATAAACAAGAACGGTGAATAACATATATATCCCATTAAAAAAATCCTATAAAAGTTTATATTCAAGTTGTATCCGCAATTATGAGTTTTCTTAAAAAATAATAGAAAAACTAATATTTTTAACTAAAATTATTATTAAAACAAAAGAATAGAGCCTTGATTTTGAAAACTGCAACATTATTCTACAGGGTGTTCCACTATTCCGTGTACATACAGCTACTGTACATTTCTGTGAATAAAATATGCCGATTAACAAAAATACCTTAGTCCAAATGTTGATAGTTTCCGAAATACAGAGCGTCTAAGTTATTATTTTTTATTAGTCTTTCTTAGATAATGTTTTTAATAGCTGTACTATTTGCACAAAATTGTGTATTTAGGGCTTTTTTGAAATGATAATTTAAAATCCGTTTTCATTTTTGTGGTAAATTGCAGGGGATGCTAATTACAGCACTTTTCTTTCATTTTAAATGTCCTAATTTTTTTGTGCCTTCCTTTATAAAACTTTTATTTGAATATTTTTATACTCCAACTTCTTCTGTCTCAAAAAGGTATATAATAAATGTCGCTCTGAGCAACAGTTTCTGAGATAACTGAATTTTTGCTTAATAGTTAATTAAATTAACAAATTTGTCATTTCCCTCCTTGAC
The DNA here is from genome assembly GCA_030710515.1 of Abscondita cerata. Taxonomy (NCBI): domain Eukaryota; kingdom Metazoa; phylum Arthropoda; class Insecta; order Coleoptera; family Lampyridae; genus Abscondita; species Abscondita cerata. The sequence goes on from JALBCR010002071.1 coordinate 12,616, forward strand.
ACTTTATCCAGGCTTAGTATCGTACTGAATTTTGTGGACCTTTTCGATAAAAAGAGATAGAAGTTATGCGCAGTTACACTGAACATATGTGAATATTGTCAGAGGGGTAGCGACATTTCTTACGTCAAATGTAATGCCAAATTTGACAATAGTTTGAGGTTATATTCTAATTACTGCTTTATTAGTTGTCAGCTGTCAATTGTTAAATCTGACGTTCAATGTTAAAACCAAAACTATTCACACAAACTAACTAAAAGCGCAGTGACGTCACGAGCTGGGCGAGGATGTCTTTCTTTGAGAAGGTCCATTAGAACACAAATTGTAAAATTGTAATAAATAAATTACGATACAAGAGTGAAAAATAAAGATTTTGGTCAAAGTATTATATTTTATCAATTTAACAAAACGTTATGTAAAAATATTTTTCCAACGCAATCTCGGTTATTTTGAAAGTATTTATACTATTCTTGTTACAATAAATCACATACTAGTTACGGCCTAAAAATTTTAAGTGTATCAAGAGAGAGAGAGAAAATGCTTTTTCTATCAGCTGGTGGTGAGAAGTTTAGATTGCACCATAAAGAAATTTACTATTACTACAAAGCGGATTTGATATATTTGCTCAATAAATTAGTATGTCGTTTAGAAATTGTTGTGTGGGAATAGTTTACCTAATTCAACTTATAGAGTCTAAGTGGGTTCCACGCAAATATTATCGTCATGTTAATTTTGTTTTCGTATGTACTTATATTTGCTGCTTACTTTTCGTATGCACTACCAAATGAGTAATATCTTTCTTTATTATCTACTTGGAATTTAATTACATGATTACATTTTTGAGTATTTTAAATTTTTCAAAGAAAATGGTCAATATTGTTACGTTGTAACTTTTATTTTGCGTTTCATAAATCCTCCCTATTACATTAAATAAATTTATGTACATGTTTTTGTGGAAACTGTATTTATTTGTCTTTCATTTACCCCGTATATGTTTTCTACATTTATTTATCTCTGTGGAATGCACAGAATTCAATTTTCTCTAGTTTCTCAAAAGCGCTGTAGGCCCTGTGTGGCAAGTTTTGGCAATTAAAGACCTGAAATCTTACTCCGAAGAAAAGTAATTAGATTTACTTAATCTTAGTTTAGTTTTTTTTTTTATTTCTATCGACTTAAACCCGTCAAGTGTGGATGTACCCTCCTCTTTTACAATGTTTTAGGTTTGTACCGAATCTTGCTTTAACCTTATGATAATTTTTTTTATGTTTTAGTTTAAGCTATTTTGGATTGTTGTGGTTCGTCTTGTAAGGTGTGTTTGTGATAAGCAAAATGTTATCTTTATTGTGATATTAGCAACATCATTTAAGTGTCGAACTAAAGTCTGTCCATAAACAAAGTGAAGTAATAAATCAACATGTTTAACAGATTCCAATGGCGTACCGATGTATTGATACTTTTTTGAAAAGGGGGTTAAAAATGTAGAAGATGTGTAACCTTTCATCATTAATTAATTATTTTGACACATTTCATCTTATTAAATGTTGAAATTGACCTCCACCTACTTCCATGCAATGGTATAAACTACTGACTGTAATAAACTGAAATTTGACACATGGGTTTGTCTAAACATTTCGGTTTACTATAGTCACTAGTTTTTGCGGTATTCTAAAAAAATAAAAAAATTTTTTTAAGTTTACCACTTTTTAACAAAGCTTTCCTAATAATATGAAAAATCCAATTTAAAATTTTTATCAAATAATACGTGGGTTTATTTTAGGCCAGCACTAGGTGAATTGAAAAAACACTGTGGTTTTTTAGCTATTTCGCTAGTAAAAACTGATGTTTTTGTTAATACACTTTTAATTATAAAATGCACGTTATACATTCGCTTATTATTATTCAAAAAATGGAACACAACTACTTTCTATTCAAAAAACTACTCAACTATATTTAAACGTATTATCGTAAACGCAAATGTATTATCTTTCGATGGTAACTTAAATTTTTACATGCATCAACTTGTTTATCAGAAATTGCTAATATCATTCTCGATTACATTTTAGGAATTTTTACTAATTAATGACTAATAATTAAACTAGAAAGTATGTACTGTATTTGGAATGACACTTTAATAGAATTTAATGTGTTCTTGATGATATAATTAGGGAAGAAATATGGTATGTAATTATAACAATAGGTCAACTAATAATTATTGTCATAAGGTGTACTTACGCTGCAGTATTGAGTTTCATTGGAATGGCATCGAGTCCTAAATTTATTCCAAGGAAACACGTAAAGAGGTCTGCGCTTTCTGCCAACGAAAAAACTATTGTGCTCAATGTGTACAATTATTTGAAATGCCATAATCCGTTGAAAACAGTTCAAGAGACAGTTGATATGTGTTCACATATGACTAGCATTGGAAAAACAACATTATTCAGACTTTTGCATGAAGACAAAGTTTCTGAGCGTGTAGACAATGTTTTTGTGCCTGAGTCTAGTTTTAGAAAAAAAAAACTGAAATAACCCGAATATGTGTAAAGTACAATTAGAAGAACAGTGCATTCGTTTTATTTTAAAAAAGAAATACCCACATTAAATAAAATTGTGTCAGTTGTGAAAGAGGAAGAGGGTTTACCCAATGTAAGTAGAACAATGTTGTGGCAAGTTTTACACAAATTGAATTTTTCATGGGAACAAATGAATAGGAAATCAGCTCTCATTGATAAGGAAAAAATTGTATGTTGGAGAAGAAATTACCTACGAAATATCTCTAAATTACGTTCTGAAGGCAAGAAAATTTATTATTTAGATAAAACGTGGGTAAATGAAGGTTTTACAGTGGGAAAAATGTGGCAAGACAAATTGGAATTAAAAAATACCGGTGATTATGATATGAATATTGATATGAATGGGGATGCTTTTGAAGAATATTTTGAACAAATGTTATATTTAATACCAAAGGGCTTCGTAATTGATAATGACAATGCCAACTACCATTCCAGACAAATCAAACGTTTACCTACAACTTCTTCGAAAAACACGTTATAATGGAATGGCTTTCCTCAAAAATATTGCGTTCGAAAATGATATGGTAAAAAGAAAACTACTAAGTCTAGTACAAGGTGTTAGGACAAAGTTTAAAAGATATGCAGTTGACGAATGGCAGCAAAACGTGATATTTTGTTCTACGCTTACCGCCATTGAATTAAACACTATAGAATTAATATGGGCGCAGGTGAAGGGTGCAGTAGCGAGAAATAATACTACGTTTAAATTAAGTGACGTTCGACAACTTTTAATGACTTTTTTAAGTGATGTGACTGCGGAAAAAAGGAACAAGTGAATAGAACACGTAATGAAAGAGGAACAAAAATGTGGGAACTTGACAATTTGATAGAAGTTACTATAGAGCCTATTGATATTTTAATACGGTCAAATGATACTTCTTCCGAAGAAACAGATGAATTTTCCGAATAACTGTATTTTAATATTATATATTTATTATTTTTCCTATAAATTTAGTTTGTTCTCGCTATATTTTATTATACCTTAAATTTTCAAACTCTATAAAATGGTTTCTAACAAACGAGGTGTTTTATAATTACAATAATATGTTTAAAATTACTTTTAATAAAACGCAATCGTAATTTTTTTTATCAGCAAAACCCATGTACACGCCTTAGTTTAGACCTCAAGAACGGGTACGTACCATTGTTAATGGATTAGGAGCTATTCATAAATAACTTACGTTGTAACACTATAGTATGAAAGCGGTATATTGAGTTGCCCTCTTTTTTCTGCGGTCGAAGAGAGTACGTTACGTTGTAACTTTTATTTTGCCTTTTATAAATGCCCTTATTACATTAAACAAATTTAATGTACATATTTTTGTAAAACTGATACACCCCGTATACGTTTTCTGCCAACGCCGGATTAGGCAATTACAGCGCCCTAGGCCAACCAGTATCAAGCGCCCCTTTTCAAAAATAAGGAAATTAATAATAATAGTAATAATCATATATAACCGGTATGCTTCGTAGCACAGGAATCAAATTGCAAAAAGAAGATGAAAGCAAAAAGGCAATAATAATAATATTTTAATAAAATAAGGAAAAAAATATATCAGTACAAAAAAAATTAAATCAAAATTTTTCTACATTTGGCGGCTGCAAAACTATCAATAACTTCTTCAAAGTTTATGGTATCTAAAATTTTATGCTCGATGCTCAGTAAAGATAAATCGTTAGTTTTTTGTCCAGTTTGGGAATTTCGCAGATAAGTTTTACTTTTTTAGTGTAGAAAAGATCTTTCTCCTGAGCAATTCGTCGCGGGAATACATAAAAAAATTCTTATTGCAACATCAATGTTTGGAAATGTGCAAATTAGGTTGTCCCCACGAATAATTTGTAACATGTTGCGAACATCTAATTTTTCTATGCCCTTTTCTTTTTCCAAAATTTTGGTCCAAATCATTAAAATAAATTTCCCTTAAAGATTCAGTTCTGGATAAAATTTGATCATCGCTACAGTTAGGTAAATCAGCAAGGAAACCAAATTGATCGACTATGGTATCATATGCAGTTTTGCGTTTTGCTAATTCAGCTTGAATTCTGTCTATTATAAAGTAATACACGTTGACAAGCATATTCTGTCTTCCATCAAACTTCACCTCATTTTCTGAATTTTCGCCAGCTCTAATTTTTCGCTTAGGAAATCTTTTTATCGTAACTATATTCCGAGGTTTTCGACAGAATAGTGGCTTGTTGTTCATATTTTTAAAACTTATTTCCGATCTTAATGTAGCAATATAAGATAACAGACTGTCATATAAAAGACTTACATCCAAAATATTTATGTCAACTCGCTGTAATGATTTGCTGGTTTTATCAAATTGTATTAGAATCTCAGTCCAGAATAGTATTTTCGAGTTGAATAAATTTCTTTAATAAACCTTTTGCTTCTACTCGAGTGCTTGGAGTCTGGGAAGATTCATTAGCAATATGTTCAAGAGCATTTCTAAATTGTATAAATCCATTCACTAAAGCTTTACATGCGTCTGCCCTTGCCGACCATCTTGTAGCAGACAGATGTTTTGGTCCTTTTGGTGAATCATTTTTGCAATAAAAGTTTTCATCGTGTCCCATCTCGAAGTCGATCCAGAAAAAAGTATATATGTTTTCGACAAACATAAAGAAAACTGTTGCTGCCTCACAGCATTCTGCTGCAGCCGAGCCCACTAAATTAAGGGAATGACCAGCACAAGGTACAAATTTTGCAAGTGGATTATGGTTCAGAATACGTGCTTGCAAACCTGAATACTGGCCGGACATATTATTAGCATTATCGTAAGTTTGGCCTCTACAATTTGTAATATCTAACGATAGATTCTCAAGACATTTCAACACAGCGATTTCTATATTTGAAGCTTTATGCCCTACATTTTCAATAAAGCACAGGAAACGTTCCACCGGAGTACCATCTTGTTGCACGTATCTTAAAATAAAAGTCAGTTGATCGACGTGTGAAATGTCTGGCGTTGAGTCAACACTTATGGAAAAATACTTGGTGAATTTTGATTCTATTATTATAGACTCCCTGACTTTTTCGGCTATAATATGTATAAATTCGTCACATATTGTTGATGATAAATATGACAAATGACCTCTTCCAGGATTTCCTCGTTTTTCAATATGCTCCTTTAAAAAACTATCGTATTCTGCAATAACTTCTAATGTACCTAAGTAGTTGCCATTGTCTTTAGCACCAAAAACTTCAGTATTTCCTCGGAAAGATAAACCACGACTCGATAAGTATTTGACGACTGTAAAAACACGCTTTAAAACGTTGATCCAATATTCTTTTCGACCACATATTGTTTATGTACTTCAGTATCTATTTTCGAAGTGCCTGATTTGTTCTTACTAGTAATGTCTTTACGCTTTCTATGTGCTCTTTTGAACGCTCATGTATTGTAATTTTCCCGGATTTTTCCAGTCACAAAAACCGGTAACAAAAGCTAATGATTTATTTCCGCAAAACAATTTACATGGAAAGCAGAAAAGAGAATTGGTAGAATGAGAAAAAGAAGCCACTCTCTTTTAATAATTTCACCATTAATTAATGTTGTAAAAAACATATCTCTATTCGCATATCGGTTTCTTTCACCATCTTTCATTTTGTTTTTGAAAATCTATTGAATTTAAATTTTGTTTGGGAGGATTTTTATAAGAAAATTTATCGTTTCTGAAGTAATGGCCCAAAGCGCTGGATCGAGGTCAATTGGCGCAAGCTGTGAGACAGAAGGATATTTAAACTGTTCAAGATTTGACGAATTCACATCACAGCTGTCATTAGAAAAGTCATTTTTCTGTAGTTTAACTTCATTTATTGTTTCAGTAGGCTGAGAACTGCAACTCGGTTGTGGTTGTATTTTTCCTATTTAAAAATAAAGTTAATTGCTATTTTGGTTGCAAAAATTTAAATTACCATCGTCTTCATTTTTTAAAAAAAAAATGTGTCTATTTTTCACTGATTTTAATGCAGCGGATTGCTTTTCGTACTTCTCTCTTGCCTCTTTCTTAAACTGGGCACCACTTTTTTTATTCATATTAAAACAACTATTACTAAATTAACAAAAAACCCAAAATGAAAATTTTTCCCACTCTGAAAGAGAAAATAAATACAAGTGTTCCAATTTTACTAATAATGGGCGATCGCGATATGGTCAATCAAATTATTTAATTCACACACAAGACACAATAATTGATGATAGACTGATTTCTGTTCCCATTTCTACAAATCGCGTCAGAACAATTAATTGCAGACTATGCACAGAAACAAAATTCCGAGAATCTATGAACAAATAATGGGGTTGTTATTGTTGAAATGCATGTCGACGCGCGTGGGTCGTGCACGTGCACCAAGAATGAATACTTCACTTCCGATAGGACTTCTCAACTATTAAAATCATGAAATTAAATAATTAAGTTTTAATTTAATTTTTCTATTTGATATAATAATATTTAGCCTATTCAAATCTTGTACGTAATTTTATAATATAATAATTCCGATTTCCGAAATTAAGTATTCTAACGAAGCGCCCCCCGCAGTTCAGGCGCCCTAAGGCCATGGCCTACTTGGCCTATTGAGTAATACGGACTGTTTTCTGCATTTATTTATCTCTGTGGAATACACAGAATTTAATTTTTTCTAATTGCGTAACCGCGAGAGAGTCCTGTGGGAACCCCTAACGCCATTTTTCGTAAGATTTGTTAACGGTGAACGTTAGGCACTGTTTGTGTAATTTTCTTTATTAAAAAAAGCCCAAAAGGATTTGGTAGCCAATTTTTGTTTATATTTCCTGTTTGTTAATAGGTTTAATTATCTCCGAGTTACACATGTACTTGTAAATAACCAAAAGTGAATTTTTCGATTTCTACAATGGATAATTTTGTTGAGCAAAGAACTTGGCACAAAAAAACGTTTATAAGTAGTACAACGAGTTCAAAGAGAGCCGAGAACGTGTTGAAGACGAACAGCGCCCTGGATGACAATCAACGTCTACCAACGAAGGACAATTCCTTCCGCCACCGCGCCGGGCCAAACTGTCAACAAAGAATATTATTTGAGCGTTATGCGTCAGTTGCGTGAAGATATTCGTCTGAAACGGCCGAACAACTCTTGGTTCCTTCATCACGATAATGCACCATGTCATACTGCATTGGTTCCTCGCGACTTTTTTGCCTAAAATTCGACTAATATTGTTCTTCAATCACCGTATTCGCCTGATTTGGCCCCGTCCAACTTCTGGTTATTTAGCAAACTCAAAAGGTCAATGCGAAGACGTCGTTTTGACACAATTGAGGAGATAAAAACCGAATCGAAGAAGGTCTTGAAAGCTATACCGGAAAAAGACTTTTTCGACTGTTTCGAGGACTAGAAAAAGCGTTGAAAAAAGTGCGTTTTATTGGAAGGATTACTTTGAATGGGATAAAATTAATTTGGAAGAATAAATAAAGATTTTACAGTTTATAAACAATTTCACCTTACTTTTGGATAACAGTATTATCATATTCCTATACCTAAACTGAATTATTTTTCATGTTATTTGATTTATTTCTACTTTTCTTTTAAATGGCGTAGTAAATTAATAGTGTGCTTTGTAATGTGTTTTAGCCAACTCATTGAAGGTATTATACGACAGCCAGAAAAGTAAAAAAAGCAGATAACACAAAAGAAAAAAGTAGAAAATCATTCAGTTTATGTATAGGAACATATGATATATCAGCGGATAGGTAATTAAGTTCGGCATCAAATGAGAATATAAAAAAATTTACTTGCAATTTAAAAAAAATTGACTCCTTGACAATTTTAATTTTCTCAACTACCGTTACTCATAGACCTCTCCTAGAAATAAATTTTAAAAATGTTTAATACTGAAAACATAGTCTAATACCACGTCTAACCGTTGTACAAATTTTGCTTATCTGCCTTTTGTGTTTCATGAAATATTAATTTTTCAGTAGACTCAAATTTTCATTGCTAAGGCCTAAAATTATTATTTTTTTTTAATAATGGTAAGAGATAGTTAAGCCAAACCTGATATGAGAAGACGTAAAATTTTACCCAAAACCAAAAATTAAATATAAATTAGGGCATTGTATTTAAAATATCAAAGTTGATGTCCACTTCCGGTGCAATCGGAAGTGACACCGCTATGATAATATTTTCAGTAGGTAGACCATGTCCATTTGTATAAAGTTACAAGTTTTCAGCTGAATCGGTTTTTTCGTTCTCATTATTCGTCTAACATGCTATCACCGCGAAACACCCTGTATCTCTACAGGAACTGAATCCAATTCTAAATTAGTTTATGTTTAAAATACTCAGTTATTTTGATTTAATTCAAGTATTTATCTTATAAAAATTTATTATGAATGAATCATTTTACCTTTTATATGTATAATAAATTTCGTTTCCTAATTATTTGTCTTTCAAAGTTATCTATTTATTGTTAACATTTTTTACATTCTGTCCAAGAAATTAAAATATAAGGGCATCCCTTAACAAAAATCTATTCCATATGAGAGTCGACCAATTACTAGGTAAGACTTTGACCGATTGGTTTACATCTCATTAGTTAAAAAATTATAAACCCCTATCTCAGAAGTGAACGAGGAGAGCGTAATAATGCTAACGCAAGAAAATAGTGGCAACACTAATAAAAGCTTAAATACAAATAGTATTTATCATAATTGATGTTCTATTGGATTATACCTCAACTATAATTAGTCGATAATTTAGCACTATATAAATTATCGATAATTGCACTACTGCAATATTTATTATTGCAATTAGGTCGTTAAGTCACCAAAGGATAGTGGAAGAAATAAAAAAGTAGCACATAAATTCCACCATCACAATCCAATAAAAGTTTATATTCAAATAGTATATATTTTACAATTACATATTTGTCTTTTTCGTATAACAATAGAAAACTAAATGATATTATTAAGTACAAATAGTCGAATATTTACGATCATTGCGGTATTATTGCCGTAGGTATTTGCTTATATAAATTGTTACACTTCTTAATTGTTTAAAATTTTTCATTGAGAGCAGTCTATACTAATGTCCCCAGTGCCAGACAAATTCTTGATTATTTATTTTCTCTAGTGTTCCTAGCTCATCAGACAAAGTCATGAGACAATTTGATTATCACGAAATGTTATTCTCCAAGAAAGCGACACCGATGTACTAAACAAAGTGAAATAACAAGGAGAAATAACGAAAGCTGTATGTAAATACCATTGTAAGCTCCCAATAAAAATTTATAAACAAATTGTATTTTCCTTAATTATTTTTTTCTCAAAACATGATTGTAACTACTCAAAAATGTTACTTTTATTAGTCAAAATACTAATAACTAGACTAAATACATTCGAAACTTACTTTTCAATACTTGGTGCTCGGAGAATATGGTGAAATTGCTTGAATAGCAGTTTAAAGTAATAATTTGACGTTGAAAATGTCACTGCAAGGATTTATTTACGCGAAGAATAATAAAAGTAAATCATTCTGAAAAGTACAGAAGTTCTGCAAGCACCTAACACTTTAATGTTTTTTTACCTGCATTACCTTGATTATAAAAATAAACAATCGTAAATAACTTTTGTATTATCACAATGTAATAAATGAACAAGCGTATAAAATGTACACAATATTACAATTTGTATAATGAAAATAGCAGAACGGTATCGTTTAATGGATGAGCGTAAGTTTAATTCCTTTCAGTAATTGATTTTATAATTAGTTTTAGATAAAATAATCTACTTTGTGAAAATAATAAAAGGAGATTTAGGGAAGTTTCTACCAAACTAAGTGGATGTCAAAATTGAAAGTTTCCAATTTGTTTGTTTGTAGTAATAAATCGAATTAACTTTAATTATTTAACAAACAACTGGTGTTCATAAAAATAAAATTACAAAAAAATTTAAATGTATAGGTTAGGAGTTGAAGCAACACAAATATTTATTGTTCCCAGTTTTTATGTTAATGTATAATGCTTGTATATGAAACTTTTTCCAAAATTACTATTGAAAAAAATGTTGTAATCGACTAGAACATAAACAAAACATAAACACTTCTGCTTTCCAAGGAACGTGAATACAAATCAAATTTAAATAAGTATAAATTCACGAAGCTGTAGGTAGTGTGTCATCCGCATATGTAGCCAATTCATAATAGCTGATAAAACAGGAATCAGTAATTAAAAGTTATGACCAACACCCACATACACGTGTTTTCAGCTTATTACGTTAATCAGTTTACTGAGCTGAAACATACTGGGAAACAACTAATTATTTGAAATAATTTTATTTTCAAGATAAGTTCGGGTCTATGGCAACCTATATGTATTTTGTAATAATAACATTTAATTATTGTTAAGACTGATACAACACTCTTATTATTAGATAAAACTGATTTTTGTTAATGGTTTAATAAGTTTTTTTTAGCAATTGTGGAAACCTTAATCTTACTTTTAGGAGACGCAGAAGATGTACAATAACACCAATTATTCGTTTTAAATTTTTTCACGATTCGATAATAACCTGAAGACACGCTTGCTGAACGTTGCTAAAAATTAAAACCCAATAAATAGTTGCATTGTGTAATGATGAAAGTTTTTTTCATTCAACTTTTCACGTAGATGCAAACTGGGTACAAATAATTTATACAAGGATAATTTAAAAGTTAACAAAGTAAGAATAAATTAAATTCTAGACTGTTCTTAAAAATTGTCAAAGTGTTACATAAAAAATAAAATTGTAAATGATAAGTTTGCACTTACATGTTTTGTTATACAAGCAATTTTACTGAAAAATTAAATTTTAAATAGTGTTTTACAAAACAATGACCACAATATATAAGAGGTAGAAGAGGGGTACTTTCAACCATCTTTTATTCACTTAAACCTTTAAAAAATTAATCAAAATCAAAACATCCCTTGCATTTTGTTTATCAAAGTTTTCTAAATTTTTTCATTCCTATTGTGAGCATATTCAAAATAAAATCATTTACTTTACTGAAAAAAAAATGTATTTGTCTTGACAGAGAATTATATATAAATCTGCTCGATGGCGCCACTATTGCAATAGAAATTTACTATCGTTCTCGTAGACGGCTACTGTCGAAATTTTAGCCGAATTGAACTCGTAGTTTTGTTTTGACTAGTTGTGGAAGAGGGCGTGTTGTCGGAATTTAGAAGAATCGAAAAAAAAACAATATCGGTCAGTAATTCGATTCTTGTTTTTGGAAGAATGACCGTACTGCAAAATCCAAAAACGCTTGGACGTTGTGTACGGTGACTCTTCTCATTTGATGGCGACCGTCAAAAATTGGTTTAACAAGTTCCAATCGCACGTCGGTTTTTGATGGCTCTTTCTTCATTTCAAGGATTTTTGCGAGATTTTATAGGTATTTGGAACGCACCATATTCTTTTAGATTAACTGCTAATCTGCGAAAAGTTCTTTTGTTAGGTTGTGCCTTTCTGGATATTTGTTTAAATACATTCTTTCTGCTTCAGAACAATTACGTTGACACAAAATGTAACATAATTAAAATACACGACATCGTATTGACAGACCTCATGCTCGAGATAGCTGAGACAGTAAGCATCTCAAATTCCTGTATGAAACTTTGATCATGAGAAAGCTGTCGGTGCGATGGGTGCCGCGTTTTTAGACAACAAGCACAACCGTGAGACCTCTCCAGAGCAAAGTTTGACGCTGTTTAAGCGTAATTTGAGGGAGTGTCTGCGTCATTTTGTGACCGTCGACAAAATATAAATTCACTGGTACACACCACAGACACCAAGCAACAGTCTAAACAGAGAACGTGCTCCAAAAAAGGCGAAATTGTTCGAATGGCAACTTCTTTCCTAACTTGATAAAGTCGTTTGCCGGTCAGAAATTTGAGTCGAATCAAACGTATTTATATTCAGACTGGTTAAAGGAGTTAGGGCATTGCTGGATCAAGTGTATCGAGCTAAATGGAGGATTCGTAAAAAAAGTAAGGCTAATAAAAGCGTATTAAAAAAGTATAGCTAAGAAAAATCAAAGCGCAAACGCTTTAACTAAAAAATAATAAATAATTTTTTCTCTTTGGTATATTAAGTTGTATAAATAAAATTTAAATTAGCATTCAGACTAGTATTTTCCACTATTACAAAAACCTCTTTATAGATATGTAGTTAAACTGATCAAAATTTTAATAATTCGAAAGGAATACTGAGCATAAAAACCAAAAAAGGCAATTAAACGGTAATCATAATATCTGGCATGTACCGGGTGACCCAATAAGACTGTTCCTCGGCCATATCTCGGAAACCGTTCGTCGTAAGAATTTGATGTAAAAAAAATATTAGGTAAATCGGCCATGAAGAATCACAGGAAAATATTTTCAAGTTTTAAAAATGACCACTATAGGGCGTAACTGATATCTTTTTTTTCTTTTTTGTAAGGGGTGTTTGGGGGGGTGTTTAAAGGAAGAAGGAAAAAAAAAGGAAAAAAAAAAAAAAAAAAAAAAAAAAAAAAAAAAAAAAAAAACCTTCATCTTTATTTTTAAAGTGCATCGCAAAAGATGTTCAAAAAGATTCCCGTTATTCTCAAACATAAATAGCATCTTCTAACTGTAGAATTTAACACATTCCTCAACATTTGAGGAGTAATACTATAAGCACACGCTTCGAAAACTAATCTTTGTAACATTTCTTCGTTTTCAATATCGTTTCCATAAATGTAATTTTAATGTATCCCCAAAGAAAAAAATCCAAAGGTGTTATATCTGGAGAACGGGCTGGCCACAGTACATTTGCATAAGTGCCAATACATCTTTCTGGAAATGTAACTGACAAGTATTCTCTGACAACTCTAGAATTATGTGCTGGTGCACCGTCCTGCATAAACCAACAACCTTCAACTTCTTGGATAGACAAATCATTCAAAGCTATATCTAATTGATTTTGGAGTAAAATTTGGTATCGTTCACAATTTAAGGATTTGTAGTAAATGAAAAGACCTATAATTCGAGTACCAAATATAGCAGCCCACATATTAAATCCGAAACGGTGTTGGTGTTTGGCCGTTTTGTACAACCGTGGATTTTCTCTTGCCCAATAATGAGCATTTCTACTATTAAAAATTCTATTATTATTAACTCTGCTTTCATCGGACTATATTATTTTATTCGGAAAATATTCATTGACGTGTATACCATTCGCAGAATATTCTACGTCTTTCTGGGTCACCTGGTCGAAGTCCTTGGCAGATTCTGAATTTATATGGATGTACTTTCTCCTTCTTTAAAACGTAATGAGCTGTCGAATGGGCTATGCCAGTTGCCTCTTCAATGTTCCTAGTAGAAACCTCTGGATTTTCCGTTAAACAGTATTGGCTCTTTCTTCATTTCAAGGATTTTTGCGAGATTTTATAGGTTTTTGGAACGCACCATATTCTTTTAGATTAACTGCTAATCTGCGAAAAGTTCTTTTGTTAGGTTGCGCCTTTCTGGATATTTGTTTAAATACATTCTTTCGGCTTCAGAACAATTACGTTGACACAAAATGTAACACGTCAGTATGTCGAATTTTTCATTATTTGAAAAATGTTTTCCTACCATATTGTTTTTAGGTAAACACTAAAGGTAATTCACTCAAAGACCACCAAACAAACGTAATATGTACAACAATCAATTATAACAGTTATGAAAACAAAATGCAAAGCCAACTTACTTTTATCAAACGCAACAGTACGAGGGAAGATGTATTTTAACTGTTTAATTAACAGTATTTTTACTAAATACATACTTGTGAGTTATTTTATTTGCATCAGGAATTAGAAAATGAGGAAACATAATTTTATAATAATTTTAAGGTTTTTTAATGTTTCAAGTATTAGTTTTAACTGTACTTTTTCGATGTTTTACATTGAATATGAATTTTCTCATCCGAAACGTCTCAAAAATATAAAGTGTGACATATCGTTGAATTCAGTATTAAGGAGAGAATTAAATATGACAAAAATATTTTTTGTGTAATTAAAAAAATAAAGTTGATGATAGTTGCTATCAAACGAAACGTTGCCTCATAAATTAAATAAAATCAAGTAAAACTAAAAAAATGGCAATAAAAATGTGTTATTCTTTTCTTAATATCTCTTCAAATAACGTCAGAAAAAAATAAAAACAAAAATCAGAAAATTTAATTTTTTTCAAATATCTCAAAGACTAAAAGAGATATCCGAGTTTTTCAATAGCTATAAATACATCCCCTCAAATGCACAACTTTTGTTCTATTTAACCGACCTCCCATCTCTTACCGTTTCCGAGATCCCCATAGTGGGCATCCTTATCTTGGACACGTTGTATTTAGGAACTATTTACAAAGATTTTAGGAGGTATAATATAGTTACTTTACGGAATTCTTTTTATGAAATGGTCTGTGGGTCTAAAAAGAACCGTTTTTTAATAAAACCCATTAAAGGAAAATAAAGAGATCTAATGGCGACCCAGGTGTTCAAAATGGCCTCCGTTATTTTGGATGCACATTTGAAGACGCTGATGTATTGAAAAAACAGCATTCTCAATTTCAGCTCTTGGGATGTTCAAGATGGCATTCCTGATTCTTGCAATCATATCCTCGCGGGAACTTGGCCGTGTTGCTAAGACTATATCCTTAATTCTTCCCTAGAGATAAAAATCAAGGCAGGTTAAACCAGGAGACTTTGAAATATTTAATAAGTTTTAATATGTGCCTAATTATAAACAGAATCATTCCAAAATGCAACATCCAAAGATTCTTCTGCTAAATACTGAAGCAATTTTACGGCGAATAATATTACAAAAATTTGGCTTGGATGCCCAGGGAACCGGCTTTCTCTTCCGATCCAACGGTCAGGGAAGGTGACATCTAAATACTGACGAACAGCAAGGGCATAATAGGCGGGACAACCATCATGCTAGAAAATCATATTTTGGCGGACGTCCAGCGTAATATCATCCATTAAAATTGGAAGAAGATTTTCTAAGAAATGTAGGTATGTTCGACTGTTTAATGCTCCGTCCAAAATAAAAGGACCAACAACCCGCCCTTTAATTATCTCACACCAAACATTTACACTATATCTCCTTTGATGCTGGACTTCTCCAAACCCGCGAGGATTATTTCGGACCCAAAAGTGCGCATTATGTAAGTTTAATTGCCTATTACTACCGAAAGTGGCTTCGTCAGTCCACAACACATTTGACAGAAATTTAAGATTTTCTGTTACCATGTTTAATAGCCAGTGGCAAAAATCTATCCCTTGGTCAAAATCCGGAGGAGTAAGCCCTTGGTGTAAGTTGATATGGTAGGGGTTTAGCCTAAAACAGCAGAAAATGTAAAAAAAACATGGGGGTTTATAATTTGAGTGTAAAATAGATTAAACTTTATAAAAAGAGGTATATCTTTTACATACCTCTGGGTTTGAATAACGCAATGAACCGTACTTTGAGGAATACCCAAGTCTTGAGAAATTTCTCTAGTGCTAATTTGGAGATTGATTTCTATAGATGCCGGAATATTAATAACATTTTGTTTGTTATTTTGCCTATTTCTCCATTTCATGACAGGTCTACGGATGCTACCCGTTGTTAACAGGCGCTGGGCAAAACGCACAAACACGCGGCGATGGTATCGCGGTCGATTCGGATAGCGCAAATAGAAGGTGCAAGCAGCGATAATCCCATTTTGAAAACATTCAAAATAAATCGTCAGCATATTAAATGCTTCTTTGTTAGAAATCGGCATTTTAAAAAAATTACAAATTTAAAAAACTGCACTTACTGAATGTAAACACAACAAAATAATTTACAAAATTACGACTGTCATTTTATAATGCGTCGTGTTCCATTTGTTTAATTTTCCAAAGCCTAAAATGTAGGGTGCTTTTACTTTACTTTAAAACCAAGCCAAGGCTTACCTTGTTTTTTATTATTGCGATTAAAAAGTTATACCTTATACTTTTTAATTTTCAAATATATTATTTTTTGGCAAAGATAAACTGAACTACCTACCTACCTTTTTTCCAAAACCACACACCATATTTAAAAAAAATTACTCATTGTTACATTTGAATCCACACGCTCTGTATGCGTAGCTAGCGGAATAAGTTCGACGCTCAAGGAGGATAAAAACCCGTCTCACTCAATAGCAACGGCTATCGAGTTTTGCCTATTACTTATTTGCTGTGTCGCTAATTAATTTATAATTATATGTGAGAATATCAACGGGAGAGCACGATATTCTTTATTGCTACCGATATATTTTTTGTG
This sequence comes from Abscondita cerata, assembly GCA_030710515.1. Lineage (NCBI taxonomy): Eukaryota > Metazoa > Arthropoda > Insecta > Coleoptera > Lampyridae > Abscondita > Abscondita cerata. Next base: position 29,486 of record JALBCR010002071.1, read on the forward strand.
TATGATGTATTAGGTGTGTAACCGATTAAACAGCTCTTAAACCGATGCAACTATGTTTTTAATTGCCCATTAACCTAAGATATTGTAACAAATTCTTACGCAAGAAGGCAACACATTAGATCCTGTATATTAATCATCTTCAATAAACTAAGACCTATAATACGTATTTCCAAATTTTATCATCATTGCAAAACATGAAAGTCTTATTTACATTAGGTATAAGATTTCGATGACGGCTGTACATTCAAAAATAAAATTTAAACACTGCAGCAATTAAGAGTTCATTGTTCATCAAAGTTTTAGTTGTAGAAGTCAACGTCAACACTATTTCCTTTGAGAGTAATTCTGTATTTTTATTAAAAATCTTTTGGTTTTGAATATATAGAACATATTGTTTATAAAAAATATCCAATATGTTGAGGTGCCCTAATTTATTAATGTACAGACACTACATATTTGTAAAATAACATTTAATATTAATAGTTCTCATATTGATTGTAGAGGTCAGTAGATTAAGTATATTTAAGTAATTACCAGATAGATCGTATTTTTAGATTTTGTATATTAAGGTTAAGGTTATTCCGATGTATACGTGATGTATTTTCAGATATTGCCAACAATTTCAGTTTTATTGCTTTACATGCTATAGCAATTATTGCCGTATATTAAAAGAATTTCATGTGAAAATTTTTATTGTTTTCATGTAGTAACACAAATGTGATTTATAACGCTGTGATACGCAGTTGAACACATTAAATTAAATAATACATTTATTTCTTATTTCTTTCTGCTTATATTAGTGCTAATTGAATTTGCAATTAAAATATAAAACTACTGCTGGGATTCACCAGATTCCATCTTTCATATTAAAAATCTGCAAATCTATTTTTGTGAAACCCCTGAGGTTTTTATTTAATTTGCCTATAAAAACTAGTACTTTTCATGATGTTTGGAAGGTCGCTAGAGTTACTCCTATTTTATTTTCTCTCAAACGTTGCTAAAGTTTTTGAATTAATAATCGATAATCAGATCAATAGCGTGATTGAACAATACTAACAAACTCAACGGCCACAAACTTGACATATTTTACGCAATTAGTCACTGAGGTAGTAGATGAAAGAAGTCAGGTTGATGTGATCTATTCTGATTTCTCGAAAGCGTTTGATACAATAGTTCATAATATTATTATTAAAACATTAAGTAGGTTTGGTTTTGATAGTCCTTTACAAATTTTGATAAATTAATATTTAAGTGGTCCCACTAAATATGTCTAGTATAATAATTTTCAATCCAAATCTTTTGTTCGTTAATCTGGCGTACCTCAAGGATCCCATTTACGCTCTTTGCTGTTTTTAATTTTTATTAATGTTTTGTCAAACTATTTTTCTTGTTCTAAGCACTTTTAAATCTTATTTACGATTAATACGTCAAATGATTGTCTTCTACTGCAGCAACAAATAGATATAATTTTGTATTGGTGCCAAAATAATGACCTGCACTTAAACATAGACAAATGTAAAATAATACTTTTTTCATGAAAACAGAGTCACATTACTTATTCATATTTTACCTACCAAAATCTAATTTTTGGTTGTAAACTTAGTTATCGTTCACGTCAACAACACCTAGCTGTGGGCTAATAAAATGTTAAGTTTCATTATCACAAATTGTAAAATTTTTCAAAATGTTAGTTGTTTAATAGTTATTTACGTAACATGCGCAAAAACGGATTTGTGTCAAATACTAACGCGCACACGGGTTTGCAAACGGGTACTCATTTCCGAATACTGTTTACGCACAAGTTGCGTATGCTATTTATTGCACGATTTTTTTTATAATTGCATTTTCAATATCTATTATTGTGATATGTAAATCACAAAATTTAATTAGTATGCTGTGGCTATACGCATATGCACATAATGTATACATATGTCATCTAACATTGTTCGTGAAAAGTTTCTAATGTGGAGTGTTGTTTGCTAGTTTTTGAAACACATGTTTGGGATAGCAGCGTTTCGGTGACTACTTTACGTGCCCTCTTTATTGTGTCATTGGTAAGGAAAGCAAAAAAGTATTATATTACTTACAAGTACGGTCAAAACTGGAATACTGTTCTTTAGTTTGGTATCATATTTACGTCTTTTGGAGTATGTTTAGAGAAAGTTTCTAAAATATTTATTTGTAAAACCCATGGATGAAAAAGGTTACTTTCAAGCTAAGTTACTCAGCAAATTTAAAGTCCCGTCTTTAATAAAAAGAGGATGGAAGGTAGTCTTAAATTCTTACACAATATTCTCCATAATAAAATTGACTGTTCTACTTTCTATCCAAAATTATTTTTGAGTTTCTAGAATAAACTCCAAATCTACTAGAACCTACATCACAGCATCGCAAAAGCAACACTCTTTGTAAGGCGCCAATTTTAATTATGTGTAATAATTTTAGTTTGTTTTGCCAAGAAAAATACGTTAATTTTGAATGTTTAAACTCTTTCCTGCAGAATTATAGGTAATTATCTGGGTTAAGTTTTACTTTAGACAGGCGGATTTAGTGCCTTCGAAATGTTCTAGTTACTTGGTAGGTCTTAAATATTATTGCTTTTTGTGTATTGGAGTGTATGTTTTGGTTCAAATTGAGTTGTTTCAGATGTTGTGGGAATGTTATGTGAGTTATTCCTGTCACTGAAGTGATTAATGGTATGATCTGAACTTTGTTTTGTTTTGATATTCTTTTAATTTCTATTGCTACTGATGTATACATTTCTACCTTCTCGTGACATTTTCTTCCTACGTTATATGTAGGCATAGGTACGTATATGAGGTTTTTGGTGTTATTTATCTTATCTTGGAAGTTTATATCAGATATGTTGTATGGCATTGTTCTGTCTGTGTGGATGGTTACACCACAATAAATTTTGTATTCATCGTTTTCTATGACATTTTCTAGTGTATATCTGTAGTATGGACTTTCTGTGTTAATTAATTTACAATGTTGTGCTATGGCTTGTTGTATGATTTTTGCTGCTATATTGCGCTTTTCTGTGTATGCAGTTGCAGCCAATATCTTACAGCCTTGTATAGTATGATTTATCGTCTTATTTTACTGATGGCATTTTCTGCATGTATCTTTAACTTCAGCGCTCTTTATTATATGCCTTTGGTACCTTTCTGGTTGCTATCACAATATCATAGAAAGATAAGATCCAGCCTTCTGTTTTTGGTTAGAGTTGTCCATTCTGTAGGAATTTATAGGATTTTTTCTTATTGACATGTTTCTTATTCACATTGTATAAGTGTTTCTCATGTACTATCTTCTTAGACAATTTTTGGAATTTCTTTCTCTATGTGTAGTACTAACCCTGTTCCCTTTTGTAAAAGGCTAATGGGTGTATTGTCTTTATCTGCTAGCACAATTGCTTGATGCAGTTGAGTTTGTTTGTTGTGGAAGTTTTTTTTTCTTCTTAGGATCGATCTTGTGAGTATGTTCATTCTTCATGTCTGTTGTGGTCCATTTGATGACCCCAAAGGTATATGTGAGTAAAGGGATTGCATAAGTTGCAATTATCTTGAAAATATATTTATATTGTTTAGTTTGGTTTTAAGGATTAGTGTAAGATATCTTATTAATATGTTATGACTTGTGCGAGCACACCTACTCTTGATTTATTCCGAATTCTATGTACTCTGCATTTATATTGATTAGTCAACTGAGTTAATGTAAGGGCTGAGGCCAATTATTGTTCATGATTGTCTGCTCTTTAGGAGCTAATTCCTTTTTGTGACTTAACGTATGCGTAGCATGCTGGTGTAACGCTCTACCCCTTCGAGCCCCTGCTTCGGTTGCAAAACGATTCAAATGGGCGGAACGAAACAAAATTTATATTTGCAACACAGGTAGCTTCCAGCGAGAATTAAATAACCCAGGGTTCGTTTTATCGGTATATTGAATTATTTACAATTTTTCGCGCGATTATTTTTACAGTAAATGAGAATATTTACAGTAGGCTAATGAATTCAAATTACGCGCCGTTCTTCGGTTAAAAGTGGCGGTAGTGGAGACACGGCCTCGCTGTCAATTTCGGGTGTCGGAACGTGTTGTAGCGGTATAACGGATTTGGTGACCGTGTTTTCGGACGGAGCGGCCCTTCAGTGGTGATATCTGTGTAGTTTCTAAAACAGGTAAGGGGTGTAATTATCCGTGTGTGTGGTGTAAAATCACAATTGCTGTTTTAGGTTAATCTTCGATTCGGCAAGGTTCGCCTTTAATTGAGACGGTAAGACGGTGTTTGCGGCTTTCTGCGGGTCGGTACACGAGGGTCTTATTAATGTGGTGGAACCTGGTGTGTTAACGATTTTAGTGCCCCCGATGTGACTTTCAACCTGGTAGTAGTTACGTTGGATTGTTCTAGCCAGCGATTAAGAATGCAACTCCTTTTAGGTATTACCTAATCCTCAGTTACCCTAAAAGAGGCTTCTACTGTTTTAATACGAAGAGAGGGTGTCGGGGTCGTGCCGGTTAATGCTTCACGGTGGTTGACGTCGCCTATAAGCAAAGTGGATTATGTATAGGATGCTACCGAGTAATCGGCCACACTTTAGACAGGGAGGTTTGTTGGTTTTATTTCGGTTAAGACAAGAACGGGTTTAGTATCGGACCCTCCGTTACCGAAGCAATCGGCCATTTTGGGGGGGTTGCAGGTAAGGGATGTTTCAGGTATATACACAGCGGTTAGTAATATTTTGCCACCACACGTACCGAAATCGAATCAGCCTTTGAAGTGGTCTTTAGTTAGTGAAAAAAAATGGCTCTGTTTCTCGATCACGAACCAATTGAATCACCGGGATCTTTGCTGACGCCAGAAGATAAAAGAACGGATAGCTTAAGTTTAGAGTTTAGGGTTCGGTTTGCGGTTTACGGTTCGGATTGCCTTCGAAAGGTTATTTGGGTCTAGGAATCGACTCAAGTGCTGTTCTTAGCATCGCGTTCGCTCTTTTAAGGAGGCTTATCATACAGGGAAGAGTAGGTACCGTTAATAGCATACAGGGAAGAGTAGGTACCGTTAATAGAGGGGAAATTGTAATTTTATGTTGCGAGATAGTGTTATTTATGCGGCAAAATTAATTGTATTATTTTTCGGTTTTTTACACTGGCTGTGTCTAGTGTATTCTATTTTGATTGATTATGTGTCTCTTGATTTCGTCGTGTTCTATTCTGGTATTTTGTTGTATCCCCAGATATTTGTAGGTATCGTCGTTTTCTATACACTCTAGAGTTTCATTGTTGAGCGTTTTTGTTTCTGTGCCTTGTTTTCCATCTTCCTTTCTCAATATTCCTTATATTTGGGTGAATTTTGTATATTTCTAGTGATGATATTATTTATTATTATTATTAGTAAATGTGTCTAGATTACCGTTTCGTATCATTTGATATAAAATAAATTCATAAAATTCAAGAAATTGAGTTTCATAATGTGCTGGATAAAGTTATCGAAAAACAAAATTAATTATATTTTTTGTCGTTGACCAACACACATCAATAATAGTAGTATTAAAACGTACAACGTATCTAGTTTGCTTTTAACAAATAAAATATGAAGCCATCTTCGGACGTAAAAAGGATCATAAAAAACATAAGTAAAAAACGTTAAATTAATTAACTATTTAAGGTACGCCGAGCGTACAAATCGTACAGTTAGTTAATTAATTTAACGTTTTTTACTTGTATGTTTTTTATGATGTGACTAAATTTTTAATCTTCTTTACGTAGGAAGATGGCTTCATATTTTATTTGTTAAATCAAGTTTTACGTTTTATTACTACTATTATTGATGTATGTTCGCCAACGGCAAAAAAATATAATTAATTTTATTTTTTGATGTATTTTAATATAAGTTAAAACATGTTTTTTCTTGTTTTTAATTTGTTAAAGATAAATATGGATTGCACCTAAACATCGGCTTATGCATTGTCTCACTCTAGTAAGGTTCATCAGTGTAAAGTAGCTTGAACATGAGTCCATTACAATCACATGAAGAATTATTTTTTAAAGCACGCTTGGATTTAATGTTACAATTCTCCATTTTTTATTATTATGTGACATTCTCACAAATAAAATGATGTCGTTAGGTCATACAACAAATTTTCAACTTATATTCAGTATACTATTGGCGCGGAGTAATAAACCTGTCAGAATTATCGAATCTCCCGTATTGCAGTGGCGTAGGTACCTGATACGTTTGTAAAATCATATTTTTATTAGGTAAAAATATTATAATAGTAAAATCTACCTTGATATGAATTATTATGTGGTTATATGTTATTTATTTTATTTGTATAGTAGATCACATTACAAATTTTACTTCTTACGTATTATATACCATTATTTTTGTATCTTGGTATAATACCTACATCTACAACTATGATTCTCGTTTTGTCAGTACCTGGGCTGATGGCAACGTGTTTACAGATTAAACTATTGTTCTCAGACCTTAGATAGGTCGATATGCTGCAAGAGCGGCACAATGATCGTATTTTGGTTAGAATTTATTGGTTTTTACTTAACCGTAGAAGTACGGCTTTCACAAGAAAATAAAGAATTATTTCAAGCAATTATGATTTATTACACCGCGCCAATAGTATACAGACTATAGTTATAAAAACTGATAGATTTTAATTAATGTATTAATAATAACTTTAGCTAGCGGTAATATTTAACACAATATTTTGCAATTTTGATGTATTCGTAGAACATATTTGTTAGGCTATTCAATCCTCAAATTAACGCGTACGATTGCTTTGCTGATTTTTTATTTGAGAGGGTAAAAATCTATTCGGGATGTCAAAATCAAGTTTTTATTAGATACACCCTACTTTACAAATTAATTTGTGCCTACGAAAGAGGTAAAATAGAACCATTCAGGATTGATAAGTTATTAAGACGTATTACATATTTTTCTATACAACTTAGTCAATAACTTAAAGTGTTATCAATAATGCAGTTACTCGCCGTTAACGGGACAAAACAAAATTATGTATTTTTTTAATTATTTTGGAACTCCTTATTAATCTTTAATTAATTAGTTTTCTCAACCAAGTTAAGCCTTCTGTAAGAGTATAAGAATGAGGAAAATCAGACAACCATCAAAAAGTTCTGCTGTTTTGCCAACGTTTCGACCAGTTTAGTCCGGTCTTTATCAAGGCATCTAGCAATAGTTTGATAGTAACTTGACAATTGGATCTACGATTAGTCAAGTTACTATTTTTATCTTTTTTTTATTTCAAAAATATATTATATGTTTTTTTTTATCTTGAGCCGTTATTGAGTTATTAATCGTAGTATAATACAGTTACTTAATTACGCGAATTATTAACATTGTCAAAATAAGCCGTGTAAATGACAAATGTTTATCAAATGGTTTATCGTGAAGCAGAAAAACTTTGTATATATAACAACGATAATAAGGGATGGGTAATTTCAGCATTCTTTATTGTGGAATCAAATACACTAAGCAGGGACCCATCTCAGGGTTGCCAAACGACAACCCCAATAATATTCGCGTTTCTCAAAGCGCGAAACATCAACAAACACAGTCAGCATTAAGAAAACAAAACGCTGACAAATAGAAAGCTCAAACCAATTTTGCGACTTTTCAAATAACCTACACATATACGTAAGTTGAGAATCAAGCAAAAAACAAACACTACAAGCAACAATCAAGCAGTGTATCGTCTAATACTACAAGAAACATATTTACGCATTTACTATGCGTCGGCAGACGCGCATCGTTTACTTCCGCTGACCACCCTCACGTCCTCCAGCTACCGCCGGTATTACAAAACTTAACTTACAACTACATCAGTAAATGAGATTACAAAACTGCCGAGTAGTACCGAACTTTTTCTCTTATTATTAATTTTGAATACCTTCATCAACCCCAATTCGAACTGTTGCCATTAAAACAAAGAAAAATACAATCCAGACAGAACGGTAACGAAAAAAACGAAAATGTGTGCGTTAGGAATCAAGAGCATCTTGAATTTTCATTTTTACTGTAAAACAAACTACACTTTCTTCATGACAAAAGGTTTTAAATAAATATTTTAAGATACCAACAATGATGAATGTGTCACCGCGATGAGAGTCAAGGCTATATTATTGTATCAATGCTAGAAAATTTTTCTATCTCTAGAGGTAGAAAATAATGCTATCAATCGCGTGGGCTTTGGAGTGTGATGGACTATTTTTAAATGTTAGCATTTTGTGAGTAAATTTTGATGCATGCATAATGTTAGTTCCTTAAACATAAATGAAGTACATTTCTGTTATGCACACATAACTTTATTTGGTTTGAAAGTAGTGATGTATTTCAATGCATGCAATAAATTTTAATACATCTTTGAATTTAGGAATTCATATAATAAATAATACGTACATAATGAAAATTCGTTTTAATTATGTTTTAAAGATGAATGTAAATTTACTCATTCTTATTAAAAATGGAATCCAAAACATTTACATAATGAAAATCCGTATAATTTTGCCTGAATCAGTTAAAATTATGTACAAAATTGAATTTTAACAGTATAGTATACCTAATAAAAATTCCTTTATTTAAATTCAGATTAAACGTAGTTGCATTCAATTGTTGAAATTAAATATGTTTCGCGACAATGGTTGATTATTTAAATAAACTAACACGCGGAAATAAAATGGTTAATAATGTTCATATTTCAACAACATAGATATGTTTAGAATTATTTGCTGAGATTAGTGTTTATAATTTAAATTAAATATTTTACTTTCGTAAAAATATAATCTGTGATTTTTATTTTAATATCGGTTGAGTTAAAACTGAAACAATTAACATTATATACAAGTTACATTAGAGGAAATGCAAACTACAGAAATTGTAATATACCTTTTCATAGAAGTGTATATGATAAGATTATTGTTTATGCAATCATTGCTTTTCCCATGAGAATTATAAAATTAGTAGTAAGCTTTTTCATAAAACTCCAATCAGTTAGAAACCACAATGGCAAACCCACCAACAACGAACCCACCAATAAACCCACAATAGCACACCCGATAAACTACCAATTGTTGAAAATAGAATTAGACACAATTCCTATTTTCGAAGGAAAAGAAACGCAAATAAACGCTTTTTGCAAGGCGTGAGATAACATCAATACGCGATAACAAAATGTTATTGAAGTACAACCCGTAATACGAGCAGCAATTTTTTCCCAAAATTTAAAGGCAAGGTATCAATTTTATCACCGAGAGACGATTTAACTACATGGTCGGATATAAAATTAGCAATTACTAATCACTTTTCAGGATAGTAGGGACTTTGAACAATTAACTGTAGAATTTAACAACATTTCAATTAATATCAATAAAATCATTTTCAAAACCACTTTTCAACCCTTTTTCTAAAACG
>JALBCR010002072.1:0-142850 GCA_030710515.1 Abscondita cerata
AACTGCTACTTCCAGTTAAGTACACAAAACTCTGACCTCAGAAATATCAAATAAAGGCAGTAAGTCAACTTCTACACAAACCTCAATCAAGTTTACGACGAGTCCATCAATTACTAATGTACAAACCCATCTCCCAAGCTCTGATATTACAGGTACTTTTAAGTGGACTACTAGAACAACCCCAACAAGTGAATTTACAACAACTACCACAGATTCATATGACAACATAAATGGTAAGATAATTTATTATATGGTCAGTTCTACTAAGCTTGATTAAATTTAATCTTTGATTAATCACAATCGCGTCCAATGAATAAACATAACAACAATTGTTTTTAATCAATGTTTAAATTTAACTAAGCTTAGTAGAGCTTTTAAGTAACTAAGTTATTATTGTACTAGTTCTACCAGGCTTGGTTAAGTTTAAACACTGATTAACAACAATTGTTGCTATGTTTGTGATTAATCAATGATTAAATTTAATCAAGCTTAGTAGAACTGACTCTATAAGTAAGAAAATTCAACTTTCTGTTTTAATTTTTACATTTTTATGTATACACGGTGTCCTAAGATTTTTTTATAGGTTGTAACTCAGGGTCTAACGAATAGTTTTATTTAAAGATTCGCTAATTTTTTTGGGACGTACAGTACTTTAATTTGAGGTAAGCAAGGTATCTGTTCCGTCATCACAAAAATATGTACGTGATTGCAATGAAAAAAATTCAATGAAAATGGAGGATCAAACCTAGATCAAATAAAAAAAAATTATTTCAAATTCAACGGTGCATCACAGTGAGGGTACTAAAGTGGATAATTACAGCAAAATTTCAATTCCACTGTCTTTTTACCTTTTATAAAAACTGGATAAAAGTAAAAATAGGCCTCCTGAAGTGAATTCGGGCATCATAATTGTGGCATTTACCGTGTACTGGTTATAGTTGCAAATAAACGTTAAATAGAAAATTTGATATAATTATCCACTTTAGTACCCTTACTCTGAAACATCGTTCAATTTGAAATAAAAAAACCTTTTTATTTGAGCTAAGTTAGATTCTCCTCTTCCATTCAATTTTTTTCATTGCGATGACGTACCTGCTCCTGTGATGACATCACAGATACCCTATATTCCTCAAACGTAAATACCCAAAAAGATTACCCAATTTTCAAATAAACCTATTCGTTAGCTCCTGGGTTACAGCATGTAAAAAAATTTTGGAACACCATGTGTGCTGTTGTATCTGACTCTAGAAATATTCTCAAACTTTTTATTTTGTTTTAGGTAACATTTGCAGTAGTCCTGGAAAACACCGATATGAATACTCATGCAAGGAGTTTTACTATTGTGATCAAATTGGAAATTCTGATTCATATATGTTTGAGTTACGGAAATGTGCTAGATGTACACAATTTAATGCTAAGACGGAATTATGTGATTTTCCTGAAAATGTACCAGAATGCTTGCCAGATTACGGAAGTGATAATCAAACTTGCACTGAAGTTGGGAAGTATCCCATTCCTTTGGAACCAAATTGTAGAAAGTACTATGAATGCAGAGAAGATGAAGCAAGTGGAATAATCAAACGATCAGTGAAATACTGTCCAATCGGGACTGTACTAAGTCGTCTGAAACAAATGTGCGTTAAAGGAGAATGTTCAGAAGTATTCACACCAATATGCAAAACTAAAAACTATGTATTTGCCAATGAGTATGATTGTTCAAAGTATTATTATTGTGACTACAAATTAAATCTATATGAATACAGTTGCCCGGAAGGGTACGCTTTTAACGGAAAGGATTGTGAGTGGAAGGCTGATATAGTGTGTGACCCAGATTTGGCAGACGATACAAGACTATTTTTTAGTATTAGATTAATTTTGGTTAATTAATCAAATTAAGAATTTTAATAATTATTTTGATCAAATACGTAAAAATAAAATTTAAGTTCCTATTAAGGCTACTTGGCGTGCTATTCGCAGGCAAGCAATATAAAAAAAGATAAGCAAATAACAGGTGCTAAAAATCCAAATCATAATTTCTACCTAGACGTTTACTTCAAATTATTTTGTATTTTTTAGTTTTCTGCGCGTTGAAATGTAAATTAAAAGTACCTTTGATGGCTGACTGTGAGTGAATAGAAGATTCGAGCGCTTGCTATATTGTATGGTTCATTTATGGACAGTAGGTGATAATTTATAATATAACTTAAGATTATTAGGGAGATTTTGGGTCACCTAAAATAGCAGTTTCCGCGGTTATCGTTATTTCTTCGCATGCGTAGTAAAAAGTAAAAATAAAATCAAACGTTATAACGACAACGCCAAACTTTATTTATGTCTAATATTAATTAGATTTAGTGTGGTTATAGGGCAATCAATGCGCTGTCAAATTAATTGTAAACCGTCACAAAAAATTAGGTTGTGGTTAAACCTTATAACAAAATAGTGTAATAACTGAAAGTTCTGTTACATGGAGTCCGAAACATCTAGAAAATTGCTCGACGTTATCGTTATTTTATAACCACAGAGTTTTTTGACGTTATTTTAAGTGATTCAAAATCTGTCTAATAACAGTGCAAAATTAAATTATTTTTTGTTATTAATTATTTTTTAAATAAATTTTCATTTAACAAAAATTCTAACCTTTTATTTTCTGTAATAAATAAACCCCAAATGTTTATTATTTTAAATGAATTCATAAAAAAATTGAGAGGTACTATAACTGGATGTCTGAAATTGTCAAAGATGCTAAAAATTAGACAAAATTGCATCACCGATCCAAGTCGATGAAATAATCCAACTGCTTCTAAAGTAATTTTTGAAAATGGTAATGGAAAACTGAAACCGAATACACATCTCAAGAAATTGGTGTAAAAGAGGCATGGTTGATTCACTGGGGTTATTCGAAAAAATTAAAAAAATGGCAATAAAATAATGATGTTTATGTTAGCAAGACAAACATTTCAACATTAAAACAAACACATTTAGAACAAAATAAAACCAACATAATTTGTGTATGAACAACAATATCAAGATACAATGGCAATTGCAGCCACATTTGGGAAAGCAGATTTGTTGACCTGCAAACCCAAGTACAAAGAGTTTGAAGAACAACTTCGAATCTAGATACAAATTCAAAATAGTCCATATTTAGTAATTTGATTTGGTCTTTGAACTGAATTGTAGCCTTTCTGCTACTAAGGTTTGGTACTAGCGTTTATAAACGCCTTGTACATTTCATTCTTTTTTCTGTGCACTAAAACTATAAAACATTTTTAAAGATTAAAGGTTAGTAAAGGAAGAACTAAGTATTCTATTAAATTTAAATTTTTAATGCTTGGTAAAGTTCCAGTCAAAGAATGAATTGAAAATTTGTATTTCACAACTCGAGGTTGTTATTCGTTTTTCCTTCTTCACTGAGACTATTTAACTCTTCTGCACTGCTACCGAATAAACGTTTTATGTGACTAAAACCTCCTCACTAACATCTTTGCAGAGTCTATTACAACAATAATTTTTTAATAACATCTAACAAACACGAACAGTAATTAAACCTCCACTATGACAGGCAATGTTTATTTTTAAAAAAATTACGCCTCGAGTTACGTTGCCGTCCTTCAAAATATATCCGCCTACAGTTCAACGACGCAAAAGGACCACAATGTTAGGTCGGTAACTTTAGATCAAGATGTTCGAAAGCATCAAACAACCAAAAGACGAAATTTCTCTATCCCTCGTACTCGAAAATCGCACTCTAACTGTTACTAGTTTTAGCGTTGGGCAGTACATACATCTGAGGATGTCTATTGTAGTCACTTGACTATTGGCAATCCCAATCTCGGAACCGGAGAGTTCAAGGCGCACCAAAAATCCGAGCCTATAAAACCCAGGTGGGTCAGTAGCCCACATGCAAGGTCCCTCCAATCCAGTCCCTAAGGACTCTGGTAGCGGTGCCACCGAAGCAGACACAAGAAATTCAATACAATGCACTTAGTTTGATAATTCCTAACGTTCATCGTTCTCCCCGACAAGGGAGTCGGGTGCGCCCTTTTAAGTAGTCAAAAGCCAGGAACCGCTGCCACATTTTTATATTTTTTAAAAAAAACAGAGATAAAATAAGAAAAAAGAGAATATTGTTAAAAAAATTTTAATTCTACTTTTGTGTAGCTTTAACGCTAACCTCCTGACTCTATTTGGCGTTTCTGGCAGATGGCTTTACAGGCCCAATATCTCAATTTCTGCCCAAGGAGATATTTCCAGATGCTTGAGGAGCTGCCCGCGGTTATGTACTGTACAGCCTCTACCTTGACTATGGATCACTCAGGTGCCAAGAGTGTATGGTCGGCTTGACTTGAAAGCAAGCGCACTTTGCCCCGACATCGTCATACCATTAGGTACTGCTCAGTTAATCTGAGCTATTCTATGCTTGTGATACTGTGCCTGAAACTTTTGCCTACGGGTTCCATTACTTGTTTATAAAATTAATATTGGGGAATAATGCAAAATCATGTTAAAAATCAGTCGTACTAATGGTGTATAGTACCTGAATGTGTTAGCACTACTATTAAAATCCAGAAAAGTAGTTTATATCTGTGCCTAAAGACGCAAAAGTTTGAAAACTGCAGATTCGAGCAGTTCGGGGTAAACATGAATTCACTTCACCGCCTTATGTTTATGGGTATCATTTTAAAGTAAGAAATAATTTTAAACGTTTTAACGTAAAACCTAATAAGTATACAGCATTAGAGCAGTTGGATACTGACTGGACTAAAACACGTGCTCAGATGTTTACTATATAATGACGTCATGACCAATTACAGATCGTTTTCAGTAACGTAATACATTTTAAATACTACACGTTTTAAAAATGCATTTATTTCATGAAAATGTTGCAAAAATTGTTGTTTCTTATGAATATATATTTAAAAGACATCTTATAGTGATTTGTAATAGGATTAATAAAAATCTGAATTTCATGCACATTCCCTATTGTATGTAAGTGTATTAATGAAGAATTTTATACGATTCGGTGAAAAAAGGAAGTGCCGAATTGCACTCGAATACTATTGCATAATACATAAAGCTATTACTCAAACGAATTTCTATTTTTAAAATAAAGCATTGATGCAATCAGCGGCATCTATTATTAAGTGGTTTACCTACTTCGAAGTTCGAAGAGTAGATACATTAGACACATCCACAATATCATCATAAAACCCAAACATAACCCTAATTTTAACATATTTGCAAATTATATCTAATTATTTGTAATTGTGATTGTACAACCGAATTTTTTTAAATCACTTGTAGTCGCCAGACGCTTAATGCTTACAAGTTACAAAAATTGAAATTATAGCAAAATGAATACTAGTTGTCAATCAAAATCAGCGGAAAAATCACAATCCAAACAGAATGACAGTAAATCAAAAATGTAAGTTTAATTATTTACCTTATTCGAATAGTTTTCAGATTAATTATGTTAAGTTTTGTGCACTACTACTATCTTTGATTAGTTTGATTTTAAACCGTTATTGTTTTCCCGCCTCTTTGATCATTAAATTCAAATTTTTTTAGATTGATCTGTGGAGACGTCGAGGGAAAATTTAACGCCCTTTTTAACAGAGTTGATGTTGTTAACAAAAAAGCTGGGCCTTTTGATTTGTTGCTGTGTGTTGGTAATTTTTTTGGAGTTAACAATAAGGAATTTGAAACATTCAAAGTTGGTATAAAGAAAGGTAATATATTCGATTATGAAAAGATTTACGATTGTCTGTAGTTTATCCTCAGACATGCATTATAGAATTAAGAATAAACTCATCGAGTAAATTCTATATGGCAGAATATTGTGCTAAATGAGATCTGATTTCAATGAAAATATTTACTATCTGTTTCTTTAAAATCCAATGCTTCAGTTTACATTTGAATTATCCATTGAAGTACGTAAGGCTTTGTGAGTTGGTAGGTAAAAAATATCCACAAGACAGTGACCATACAGTGCTGACGTAAATATTCCCCCTTCTAAATTCAAAACGTTTTGTGAAATTGATGTGAAAGTTGGAGGGCTATAATAAAGCATAAAATACAAAATTTTTCAACAGGATGGCGCGCCTCCTCATTTCTTTAGATCGGTAAGAGAGTGCATGTTAGACCAGTCATACCCAGGACGGTGAATTGGAATGGCCTGCTCGGTCACCAGACTTGAATCCCCTCGGTTTCTTCTTATGGGGATATCTGAAGTCTAAGAATTATAGAATTATACAGGTCTGTCCTAACTTAACACCAGAGATATTCCCAATCGTAAGGAATAAGTTTCAGAATAGACTGTTTTATTGCCAAGAAGTGACGGGGCAACATTTTGAAAACTTGCTAAAATGATTCTTTGTTCAGTTAGTTATTTTAATTAATTTTCAAAGTGTTTAAGATAACCATTGCTTCAAGTTCGGAGGTTTTTATTACATTTTGATGAAAATCGTTAAAACTTTTCATTTGTTAATTTTAGGCAACTGCTGAACCGATGTTAAAAAAGTAACAATCATTTTAATAAAAGTCAAGTTTTTTCATTTGAAATCTAATAAACATTCATAAGTTTGACGCCGTCTTGGCAGGGGTGAAAGTAGAGACTTCAAATTCGGTGGATGAATTGAGGATGAAAAGAGCTTTCAAACGAAATGTAGTATTTTATGCCTTTTTATTGCCCTCAAATTTCAAATCTATATCTGAAATCATTTGGAATTTAGGACAGGGTAGGGAATATTTACGTCTGCACTGTATATGCTTATTCTGCTACGTTAATTATTTGCCTTATACTTTTGGAGCTATAAACATCCACTGCATTTAAGTATTTGGAGTGTTTAATTGCTTTACATTGGGAAAGGACTATTCAAAATGTTCAAATCATATTTTTTGTTGAAATGTATGAAAGATTTATGAACAGGTACTTGCATGACTAATTGTAATGCTTGCGATCGCAAATCGCGCAATCATAAAAAGATTTATTTATTTATTTTATTTATTCGTATGGTACATTTTAAAAAATTGTATTGTGATGTAAGTGTTATGTATGGTGCCCCAGAAGATCAGTATAAACGTGTATAGTGTGGTGACGAAACCGGTGCAATAGTCGATTGGTTCGTCTTGGCAAAGCATTTGCTTTCAAGGTTTAGGAAAACCACTAAAACCTAAACATGCCAACACCTTACCAACCTTAGTATTCATCATGTAATAATATTAATTAGGTGTGTAAACATTATAGAAGGTAAATAAGAACATAAAATATAACAGTACAGCCATTGCATGACGACATATACTGGACCGGTCCAAGCGCCAGTCACGACAATGACGAAAAAAGTAGGTTAAAGAAATCGCAAAACAAAATTATGGAAAAACAGATAATCAGGACAAGAATACAAAATATTTCTGAACTTCAGATGTCCTTCAGATTCGTAAGCCACAATTTAGCTTCATCCGTTAAATTATGAATCTTTTGAAACCTTCCTTTAAACTTCGTTAATTGACAATCCTCTACAATATGTGTAACGGTCTCCGGTTCGTTTCCACAGTCACAATTTGGATTAGAAATCACACCCCATTTAAACAACATAGTTGCATTTTTGAATGGTCTGTTCTTATGCGATTTACTTTGACCAAATTTTTCTTTTTGATCAAAGACCGGGACTTGTATTGTTGGATCATCAATGAGATGTTTATTGAAAACATCAACTCCAGACCATAATTTTTCCATTCTTCAACTTCAGAAAAACCCGTACTTAACTAGTCTTGCAATCATATAGGACTTCGAGATTTAAATCTTTTAGCAGGAGGATTATCATCATGGTTATTTCTTGAAGCCTCATGGAACCAGAAGTCTTTCCAAGAATTTTATTTGAAGTTATCAGTTTTATATTTAGCCTTGATAACAGGCGACCTTAAAGTGTGTTCAATATGGAAAGATTTTTTGAAAAAAGTTATTTCTGATCAAAAATTTTGCATGGTCCAAAACTAAAATGCAATCATCAGATATCAATTTTTTTAAGCCGTATACTAGGTTTCTCAAAGAATATGAATTATGCTCAAGAGTAAAGTACCATCATTTTTTACAATTCAGAAGATGTTATAATAAAAAGTTATTTTGAATTAAAAGTTTTACTTATTCTGGTTTGATACATTTAACGTAATCTAGGATGCACTGACATGAAATATTTGACACTTAATGTCAGAGTGATACGGACAATAATAAAAGAGTTTTAGAAAAGAACAATAAAATGTTTACAAAGAGAAGGTGGATATGTCGAAGCTTTACTAGATTGAATTAAAATTTAATTATGTTTGTTTCTGTATAAGTATGTCATTTTTGTTTAGCAGTTAACTAAATATTCTTTGTATGTATTTTCCTATTTCCAAAATAAATAATTATTATGCATTCATTACGTATTTAAATTGCAAGATTGTTCAAACACATTAACAAATAAAAATGTTATCATATATTAACAGATAAATTCAGTATTGACGTTTATAACTGCGAATATTTATAATGTAAAACAAGTAATCACCAAACCTGAATTTTTATGTGAAATGGCTGTAATTTCATATTTGGAGATAACTTTTTGTTTAAAAATTATTTTTATCACATTATTTTGTATTGTAAAAAATAATGGTAGGTATTTTACTTTTGAGCAAAATTCATATTTTTTGAAAAACTTTATATACGGCTTAAAAAATTGATATCTGATGGTTGCATTTTATGTTTTGGAACATACAAAACTTTTAACAAGAATAACTTTTTTTTAAATCTATAATAAAAAAGTTTTCCATATGGTTCCAAATTAAGTAGACATACATACTGTGTTATAGATGGGCATAGATTCAATTCTATTAATTTCTCATATTCCTTATGTAAGGGTTAAAACTAAATATTACGGTCAAGGTCTCCCTTTTGGCGTGCGTGGGCCGTTGACTCTTATTTAACCTTCGAACACAACCAACAATTCAACAAAAGGCTATTACATTGACAATTTCCGTATCTACCACGTATATAACTATGCGGTTTTGTTCGAATTTTTTTTTGCCGTTCTACCAACGGTTCGTCGACCATTGACACTTTTCTTTTTCTTGAATCGCATCTGGTTTATGATCTTCTTTATAAACAATGCCAACAGATAACTGTAACGACGGATGAATGTTTTAAATGCAAAGCGATAACTTTAATGCGAGTCGAAAAGCCAAGTATTTCTGTACAGTAGCATACACGCACGAAAGAACACCTGATTTGCATTTCGCCCTTATTATTAGCTAGTATACTTAAGTGCGGTATACAACTGTACAAGAAGGCGGTTGGTGTTTTAACCTCTCGTGGAGCAATGAACTCGAGATGTCGTTAGACACACATTTCACTGATTTTTTTATCTTTATCTTCTGTATCTAACAATTCATCGTCAGTTTCCACAATCAACTCCTTCATTTGTGATATATGAGCGATCCTCTTCTTTCCGCTACTGATTTCTTCTAGTCTGTACGTGTCGGCAGCAAGCTTGTATTTTACTGTATATGGCCCCTTATATTTGAACTTCTCCGGTCCGGTCCGACTGGACTGCTTCTCACTATTACAACCCAACTTCGTATTCTTCACTAATATATGGTGACAATTTTTGTACTTCTGTTGTTCGACTTATTTGCTTCCGTACTTTTTCGTATTCTTCGGTTGCAGGACCCCAATTATTTCCATTATTCTTTCTCGAATATCACCCTTCTACTGTCGGATGATCAATACTTCGAATGGAGTTTTTCTTTTGGTCTTGTTTACTGAAGAATTTATATTTAAGGAAATTCTAGCTAGAAAAGAAAAACTTGATCTAACCTCATCTGTAATGTCAATAGAGAGTGCTTGAATATGCTAAAAACAAATACGGTTAATGTTGAAATCACGTGTCCCTCTTTTGCACATGCGCAGTGCAGAATGTAGACATGTGATTAGACATTTGTTTTTACGATATCCAAAAACTCCATATTTTGTGGATAATTAAATTAATTTAACTTATTACACCATTGGATAGTTTGAATGGTTTAATTCAATAACTAATTGCTGTTCTAGTAAACATACCCACTTACATTTTGGGTCCAAATACAGAGGAACATGCTAATTTATATCCTGAAGACGGATCAGAGTTATGCAACAATGTACATTATTTAGGTATGAACTTAACTTATTGTAATATTATCTAAAAATAGAAATACAATAGGAAAGCGTGGATTGTATACCACAAGTAGTGGTTTAAAAGATTGCTTACATCAGTGGTATATTTTCAAACGATTCTTCAAACAAGTTACATAACTATAATTTGGAGGACGCAGTACATTTGAAAGACGTATGTACCAGAGGAAATTCAAAAGGTACAGATATTCTGATAACGTCACAATGGCCTAATGGTATAATGAAATTTGACGAAAAATATAAAGTATTAGAATTAAAGTAACCCATACTCGCTACTTACTAATATCAATAATTTTAGTTAAACACAACTATTAATTTGCACTCAGACGTTAGTTCGTGGTTGTGTGCGCATATACGACCACGCTACCATGCATGCGGGTTAGAAGGATTATTTTATGAAAGAGCCCCGTTTCGGTCGCTCCCAAATACCGAGATGCAGCTTGAAACAGTAACGCGTTTCTTGGGATTAGCTCGAGTGGGAAATTCGAATAAAGACAAATGGTTGTATGCTCTTCAATTAACCTCTACAGATAAAATGTCCTTACAAGAATTGCTTGAAAAAACAACTGATGAAACATCGTCTCCCTTTAATTTATTGGAGTTGGAAAATAAACGTAAGTTAGACGAGGGGCGAGCAGAAATTTTCTAATTATTTAATATTAGTATTTAAAACCAAGCGAAAAGCAACGCAATCTTCCCAATATTTTTATGACATGAACGCCGAGCAAAGGACGAAAAGAAGTTTGTTAAAAGGAAAAAGGTTGAGTTTGATCAAAGCAAGTGTTGGTTTTGCTTGGCTAGTCCTGCTGTGCTGAAGCACTTAGTCATATCTGTAGGTAATTTGGTTTATTTAGTTTTGGCAAAAGGTTAAAAATGTCATCGACATCGTATGTTTGATTTTATTTAATTTTGTTGTAGGAGGTATTGTGAATGATCATTTATTGATTTGTCCAATTGAACATCACCAAAGTGGAGTTGGATTGCCAGAGCAAATATTAGGAGAAATTGAAAAGTTTAAGGAAGCGTTGAGGAAGTTGTATAAAACAAAGAATCTGGAGCCCGTGTTTTTTGAAAGGAATTACAAAACGTCGCACATGCAGATCCAAGTAATACCTATACCTACTGCAGCCAAAAAAGAATTGACCGAAATCTTCAAGGTATAGTTCCATAAAATTATATTTATTATCACATATGAGTTATTTTGTTAACAATTATGGGTCTAGTAAAAGTAGTAGTTATAATTTTTCGGAATGTTTTTTGTTTAAGGATGAAGCCGAAGGTCATGGTTTTAAATTGGAAACATTAGATGATCACAACAGAATCGATCAAGTTTTACCGAAAGGTGTTCCTTATTTTTACGTTGAGCTGCCGAACAATACGATTTTGTACACAAAAATAAATTCGACCATGAATTTTCCTCTAAATTTTGGAAGGCAGGTTTTAGCGTCCGGTCCAATTTTAAATCTACCGGAAAAAATAGACTGGAAAGAGTGCGAATTGAAAAAAGAAAAAGAGGATATTATCGTCAAATCGTTGAGGAAAGCTTTTGAACCCTTGATCACAGTATAACATGATGCGTACATATCGCATTAAGATAATTTTGTACTTTTAATATGTAAATAAGTATTCAAGAAATGTTACTTTCCTTACAAAACTAAATAGTTTTTTATTTACCATTTTGCAAAGATACCTACATTCTAATTCAACCGGATAGCAAAGGTACCATACCTTTAGACAACGGGTTAATTTAGGGAAGGACAAGTAGGGTCTTATTTAAAAAATATTATATTTATATGTATAATAAAATAAACATAAGAAACTAGCCACATTTCAAGGCTTTTGCATAAATTTCTTGATTTTTGTCTCTCACGGTAAATAAATTGTTTTATAAACGAATGACGGATCCATTTAGGTATTGGTATGTATTAATTAATTATATAATATATTTATTTGTCAGCCAATACTTGTATTTATTGATTGTTACCGGTTTCGACTTTATGATAAGGGTAAAGTCATCTTCGGACAAAATCTGTACAAAAATTAAACGCTAACAATAATAATTAATCTTATACTTACATTCAAAAATTAATATTTTTTTTTTTTTGAAAAAAGGATATAATGTCAATTTGACATAATTATTATTTTTAAAGTAAGTAAAAATGGCGCAAAGGAAGATAACTAAATTTGGCAGAATGTTTTAATTTTTGTAGTTTAAACAAAGTTCGAAAATGTTAATTTGATTATTAATTAATGAGTTTGGATTTGTGGTGTGAATGTAAATATTTTCGAGTATATCTAAAATGTGTTTATTTTTATTATTAACATTAAAGGGATGAATAAGTTGTTGATTTTTAACTGAGTGTTTTTTGTAATAACATGATAAGCAAAAGTAGATTTTATTGAATTTGGATTATTAATGTATTTTTCTTATTTTTCTTTTCGGTTTAGCCTCTTTTTTGTTGCGTTTTTTTTCCTCCTCTTTACCCTTATCAAAGTCACCATACAATAATATCAAGTTTTGCTGCAAATAAATTTATTTTATATTATTATAATTTTAATCTAAGATAAAACTTTCACTCTATGCTTAAATCCAAACTAAATTATTAACTTAAAATTCACATTGAAAGATCCATATTTGAATTTAAGTTAAACCCGCATTATTTTTGCTTCATTCATCTTAAAATACGTTCGTCTGCGCTGGTCTTCTCTAATCAGCAATGAAAAATAAGTTCCTCTACAACTCCGCGCGGCACGCTGTGCCACGTTTTTGTACCCTCAATATTTAATCCGCCTCTGCGCGCTCTCTTTCCTACAACGCTTTTTTATAGATATCTCCATTTAAATTTTAATTATATATTAAAAATACCCGTGTTTTTGGATAACCTACCCAACAGACTGTTGGTGACCAAATGAACAATTGCGATCTCAGGAACAAGTAAGTAGTTTGAAATTTATTTAATAATACAACCGGCTAAATTAAAGAAATATTTATTACAAACAAAGTATTATAAAAAAAAAACTTTAAAATTATGCTTTTATACATGCTATTAATGGAGAAGTTAAAAACAAAATTCTTCCTCATAAATGGCGTTTTATAAGCTTATACCTTCTGTTGGTTGCATATAACTCTGGGATCAACCTAAACCGCCTCTATAATTACAAATCCCGTCAGATATGCCTTCAGGTCCTTAATGTATTATGTAGTAATGTTATGGCTTACATATGTACAGCGTTTTCGCATTTGTCTCGATTGCTTTTTATATTCTAAACTTGGAATTGTCCAAATGACTACTACCATTTCGCACACAAGTCTGTATTAACCATCATTTCCTCTCCTTCTTGCAATTTATTCGTGGGCGGTCTCTTAGATATTCTGTAAGTGGAAATGTTCATCCGAACCTAATCCGTAATGGTTAACCGGCAGTTTGTTTTTCTTATATTCCTTTTTTGGCGCGGGGACAGTTTTCAACTCCTGCATCACTGTCTTTCCATAACCACTTTACCTTATGAATTATAATTTGATCTGTAGTGCAGCAGCCAATAGAAAAAGTTTTATACAATAGTACATTGACCGATTCGGCGCCGCTTTCTTATATGTTCCATCCACATCAATAATGGAAATTGCCCGTGTCAAAATCGATGAATGTTTTTAAGTCTCTGTTGTGGGCTGGCATGTGATTCTTCATTAACGTTTTCCAAATTGTTACACTTCAATTATGATGTAATCTCTTAGATATCCTGAGGAATATTGAGTTGCCTAATTGTATCCAGTTGCTAAATATCTGAACGAACGCATGTCTAAAAATACTTTACTATTGTTTTAAGAAATGGTGAAGAATAAATGGAAAAATTTACGGGATAATTTAAAGTTAAATACCGGCCGATCGGAGATAGGGGAACCCTGTAGGTAAACGGCACTTGGTGTCACTTTGAATCAATGCGTTTTATCATATTAACACCTAGAAACAGAAGGTAATATGAGATCTACAGTACTTCCCATGCTATACTTCAGGAATATAAACTCAACTTGGCTACATACGCTCGGAATATCTGATGTAGAACTTGATGCTGAAAGACATCCTGGTACTTCTCTTTTCCCCAAATCACTGTCCTCAAAATATTAGAAAATTTTTCAAAACATCCAAAAACTCCGATTATAATAACGGAGCAGGCATCAGTTAAGAACTAATATAAATTTACGTTTAGGCTAAAAGGTTGCTCTCCTGAACAAAATGATAAGATCAGATTAAATTTTTAAATCGCTTCTTCCCCATGTATTCCGTCCCTGAATAAATGTCGTTTACGGTCACTTTTCTCTAAATATGTATACAGAATAATCGGCATGCCGATAATCAACGTCGTTCATCCCACGTTTGCAATTTTCTAATAATGTTCCCTCTCCTGCTTAACCCCTTCAACCTGCTTTCCCACCATTCCCGCCAAAATCCTCGGCATCAACTTCTGAATATACAATATCAGTTTGAAGTGATAAATTAAAATGATGGTTTCTTGCTCTTTTATTTTGTACGATTTTTAGTAATACATAGTTTTTGTTAATACTTATGCGATTTAACATACTATAAAATATATAATAATAATAAAGTAGTATTATTCTACCTTGTTACATTACCTCTCTGCAACTGAAATTGGCTTAAAATGGTTAATATTCTTCTATTCTTTCATTATACGTTTTACTCATAACCGCGAAATAAACTGGACCCTTGACAAGCCTCATTTTTCTATAAATTAAATCCCTACTATTCTAAAAATACGTATCGTCTTTTTTTTCCTTTTTCCGTTTTTATTTTTTATTGCTCAGTTAAAAGAACTGCGGTTTTCGTCCCAAGCATCTTAACTGATACGCTGCAAAAGCAGTGTTTTACTCATGCCATACTACACGGTCCTTACCCCTCGCCCAGTTGCTGTGCCCCCCCTTTCTCTACAGCGCGTTAGAGTATCGTTACAAAGTCCCGTTAGACAGGGCTTTTTTGAGGTACAAAGAGAAAGTTTAGGGCATTTGTGTTGCTACTATTGGTCTGTATGGAATTTGTACATGCAATTGTAATTTACTTTAAAAGCGTTGCAACCAACTGCGTAATTCTCGTAAATTTTGTTTTTAACGGAATGTAATAATTATTGTGAGTTGCGACCTTGTACTTTGTTGCGCAATCGGGAAGTAGCCATTTAATGTAGCATTCGCCTTCTTTGTTTGATTACCCAATTTCAATAATTTAAAGATGCTTGCTTTTGTGTTTTCCGTTCAATTACACATTATAAATATTTTAACCATGTGTGTTTTTGTTTTGTGGAAACCGTTATCTTGTTGTCGCTTTCTTTTGTTTGTTTTCTATACAATCACGAAAATGGAAGATGCTTGTTTGTGATCTTTTAATTTAAAGCACTCTATTTATCAAAATATGATTCAGAATGGTATTAGCACAAATTAGTGCATTTCATTCACAAATTTATTTCATTTGCTTCATGATTATGTAGAAGGTACGTGCCGACCCTAGGTATAAAAGAAACTTCCGTTGCCGTATCGAGTCGATTAGATCCCCAAGAGTAAAGATTTGAGTTTAGCACATAAAACATTTTTAAGTACTGTGTTGAAGCGAATTAAGTTGTTCTTTGACCTGGCTTTTGCGCTTATTTTACAATCTTCATTCAGAATACTAGGTAATTTCGAAGTAGCTGAGTTTTCTTCATTTGTTCACTCACCAAATGCGGCGGTAGCGGTTTTGATAAAAGAATTTTGACGACACTCTTTTTCATAAAATTTTTTGATAAAAAGAACCATTACGAATCTGTACGATCACACCTTCTTCGTCGACTGCAGTGTGTGGGAGGCCTCCAGGTTTTTCGATTACCAGCAGCTTGGGTCTCCAGGTATTTATATTTTTCGTTAATGAACTTTTCGCGTAATTGAAATAAATTTTGTACATTTACGGAGGTGTTCAGTACGTGCGTAAATTAGTAACTATAAGTGCTTTGGCGTTTAACTATTGAAGCAAATATTTTTTTGTAGTAGTTATACATATCTTGTTTATTTACCTAATAAAGATAACGTAACGGATGTAAAACATAAACAATATGTTCTTTTGTGTGTTTTAGGGTTAAATTTTGTTAATTATAAAGTACGTGATTAGTTTAAATTAATATAAATTATGTTAATTTTTATACATGGTCAAAAGCCTTTTCATTCATATTTATGAATTGTACTTAATTCAAGTAAATCGAAAGAGTACCTACTTGTGGAGACCCTTGGTAAACGGAGGCCAGGAGTTCTTCACCACGTCATCTCCGTTTGGCGCCCTACTAAATACCGAGGAGTTTCTTAACGTATGACGATTCCAACGACCTTTTAACAGGTCTCAAATTAAATTCACGAAACTGATTTCATAAGCACCACGCTTCCTCTTTCTGAGCTACGCCCATCCCCTGTTTATGTTGCGTTGTATCTAGTAACGACTTTGTGCACGTAACAAATATAATGCTGAAATGATCGACTACGTAATCTAAACCTCGAGAACAGATTTATATATAGTTCGAACGCGAAATTAGTACAAAATATATTACGATTACTTCCCTAATTATGTCTAAATAACCGACTTAACCTGTAATGAATTTGTTGGGGGATCCCTCGCGCACAAAAATTACCACAACTGGCGTTAAATACTAATTAATCGCGGATGTTAACGATTCGTCTTGGACATGCATGCAATTTATAATTATGGATCTCAATAACAAATGCGTGTGAAGAAAGAACGTAAAACTAGGGCAACGAAGAGTAAGACTGGTGATAAACTGGTACAGTACGTACGGAGGAAGATTTCCCCAAGGGCGTATGCGCTCTCGTCTAATCTTGGCAATCAGGTGATACCAGTGGTATATCCGCTAAATTATGTAGTTTAAGGGTAACATCTTAAGTTTACGAACACTTAGTTTTATTTTTTCATAAAAATTGACGCCACTGTTAAATGTGGGAAAAGATTTGGAACCGAAGAGAAAAGGAAAAAGTCACATATTATATTATATGTTCGAATTATGCCAGAAAAAAGATATACATTAATTTGTAATTTAACATAGTAAATGCCCATGTCAACTTTTCCGTGGGTACACACGGCATATAAAATACCATTAAACAGATTCTACTTTTCAGTACATGAAGAAAAGGTTAATGTATGTTTATTATATCACACTCAAAAGAATCCCAACCGTTCAAACTTTTACCATAAGAAACCTGTTTTTGTGCTGTCCTAGTTTCAGCACCCCCAAACATGATCATTCTTCAAAACAAAACGGTTCTTTGGAAGATTGAGTTACCACTGTCAACCTCCCTGTGAATATAGGTTTTATTCAAAAATATAGCATAAAAAATCGTTGTGAACGGGCATTTTTTGGAAAAATTATCACCTGATTGCATACTTTTGCGACATTCTTGTCCAAATTTTGTTTGCATTTTTGAAAAAATTTTACAGCAAAATATTTCAAAATTTTGTTTGCAATCATCATCATCTTCATTACGTATGTGATGTGACAGTGTAGTATTATAATGGTCACACTGCAACTCATTTAAATATGGAAATGCGGGTGTTATACAAAACCACACTTATACACTGCCCTCTGAAACAAAATAATCCGGAATGAACTTATTTAATGATTAAATTTTTAAAACTAGAATTAGAATTGACTGATTGTACTTGGTTTCTATGTCAATGCTCGACATTTTGGTTACTTATTATTCGTACCGTGTAAACATGGTACATTAGTCCAAAACTCTTTCTGTTCGATAAATAGATAATATAGTAAACGAACAGATAATTGTTCTATTTTTTTTTAAATTACACCAAAAATAGGATGACAAAATTTTTTTCTAACCTTACACTTTTTATAATTGGTGCAATAAATATTAAATAATACACATTAGTTAACACAACATTTTATTATATTTGTTTACATTTGACGATTGTACAATAAAAGGTGTATCCAAAATGACAGTTCTTTGAATTTTGTGTGGGAAAGATGAAGTTTTGGCTTTAGAGAGTAATGTACAGACATTGTGTTCTTAACACATATAACTAGTGTGATGTTTTCTTATTGTTCTTGTAGGTATAATTGTATGTAACAATCTATAAACTCTATAACATACATTGGATTTATACAGATTATTATCGAGCTCATTTTGGCACATCCCATTAACGGAAGGTAGGGAAGCACGTTTATATGAAAAACAATGATTTCCCTTCGAAGGCACCTGCCACTATTTATGCTTTCCTATCAACAAATTTCATATAAAAATTTATTCAAAACGATTAATTTTAAATTTATACTCTTTTTTGGGAGACGAACATGTAAAAAAACGTAACAATATTATCTCAAGATAGCTGTTATCAAAACGAAATTACTTTTATAAAACTATACATTGATTTGGAAAGCTTCTCTGCTAAGTTTAGATAACCCCCTATGTTTGTGCCCCTTCTCACATTCGGCTTCACTAAGGTCTCTCGGATGTAAATCAGAAAACCTGCTGGGAGGATGAATTCGTTCACTGAAGCTGGGAGTGTGCGAAATACTAAAAGTAGTTTCTTCATTATGGCTTGAGTAACCACTGCTACTACGCACATGTCTTTTATTTAAAGGTCAGATTTTCCTTTGCCTTTTCTAGAGGGATATGGTTTCCGACCCATGCTTCCCGAAGGAGGAGATGTTTCTGAAGATGAACTGGAACCCTCGGCTCCTCCTTAAAATTGAGTGATTGAGCCAAGATGTTTGTCTTCCCTTTGACACATACCTCGCATTCGATGTCTGAAAGATACCAATTCTTGACTAGGCACGGCTCCATCGCCTTCAGAGTCACTTCCTAACGTGTCATACTCTGAAATTGGCAGATGTAGTGTTAAAATCTTCTTCACCTCGGAGTCGGTGCTGCCCAGATTGTCTGATTCTGAAACATACATTTTATTCAGGTGCTTATTTGAGCAGCAATGGCTCTTAATGTATGTTTTTGTTTCCAGCTTTTTTTTTTCAATTGTTAGCGCAAATATTTACCTTGGCTTTCGGAATGCGGATCTCGCAACCTTCCTCCTTTTCTTCGAACTTTTGTATATTCAGGTTCTTTATTCTTAAATTTAAGCAATATTATATGAACTACATGTACGTAATAACAGAAATTACCGCATATCTTTTTCAAGCTGCTAATCATGAAAAAGATTAATGCGGTAAGCTATTTTTTTTGCTTCAAATACCAAGAAATAGATGACTACTAAGAAGTGTTGGTAGTTGAAGAATACTTTAGGAACTGCACATTTTGTTCAGGACAAAACTAAACATAACGTTCAACACGTAATACTTAATTTTTTATTGTCTCTCAGAAAAGTAAACTTTCGACTTTTTGGTTGCTAACAACTTAAAGACAGTAAATTTCTGTCTGATTGATAAAAAACTGAGTATCAGAGTTGTTATGTAGAAAATAAGCTAAATCGAGAATGATTGACATATTATGAATGCTTACTTACACAACCAACAACAGCAAAAATCAATTTAATAACCGATAAAACTTCAAAAGCAAAAATTAGAATCTAAAATATTATAATCGAATGCAAATAAAGACTCAAACAAAACATTAATTAAACCAAATTGAAATAAATCAAACTTACATGTCCTAACTTAAACTTATCAATAGGAGGTGGTTTAACATCATGATAAACAAAAGAGCCGCGTACCGAGTGGTACGGGCCACTGTAAATGTTTCCACTGTAAGAACTTTCACTGTAAGCTGGTTTGGACAGTTGAAAAGTGGCGTAAGGGCATATGTCCTCAATGTAATCCGATGTATCTGCTTTGTAGGTATCCGCTTCAATTGACAGTGGCTGCTGAGGTCTACCAACGCGAACAGCTAAGTATTGCTGATCGCGATTTTGTTTATTTTGAATTTGGGCTATGGACGGAGATTCGCCCAATGATCCTCTCTGTCCATCTCTTTCTCTACGAACTTCTATTACACATTAGCAACTTTTTTCAATGTATATTTTACTTACTTCGTCGCCAAAATAAGGCACCAAATAGACCAAAGAAAACTAAAATTGATAGAACAATTGGTACAATAACTTTGGCGTTTGCATAAAACGGCTGGTCTCCAGAATGAGATACCGGCGGGGATAATTCTGGAAGAACTGAACTAAACAGTTAAAAATACAACCTGTTAAAGTTCGATGAAATTACCTCCCATTAAAGTTAAAGTTGTGAAATTGTAAATAGCCGCAGTTTCTCCCGCATTGTTATAAGCGGTCACCTTTAATTGGTAATCTGTAGCTGGCCATAATTCCGCAACACTGTATATTCGTTCTGTGGGTTTTATGTGACTAGAAGCAACGATCCACGACGAATGACTACGTTTTTTATATTCAATAATAAAATGCAGAATTCCACAACCACCATCTCCCCAAGAATCTAACCATACGGTTACTACAGTTGCATTCATTGTCAGCATTTGTGATTGTTTAGGTTTTACAGGAGCTAAAATGAAATTAATAAAAATGTGTGCATTAGCAAAATTTGTCATATTTTAGGTGCAGTTAGAATGTAGAAAAAGAAATAGCTTAATTCATTTTATAAGTACACCGGAACCTTTGTTGCTTCTCAAAATTTTCAAAATACCTTTAAAATGAGATATCACTCATCAACCCCTTTGGTGTAAAATAAGTTTTGCATCGATTACATAAAATTAACCACATGATGGTTACAGACTCATTTTGAAGTTGCTGTTTCCAACTTGAGTGTTTTCTTATCTTTATAAGAATCAAATCTCAAAATAAATTTAAATTTATGGGCACCCACCCTCTAACCATTCAATAATAAAATTTGTCTTCGATTTTTCAATTTTAATTTAATTTAAACTCTGCGTACGTTATTAACCTGAAGATGACTTTCTCTACATTTAAAGTCGAAACTAGTAACTCTGCAACAATTACACACTTTGCAGCGTGTTGGAAAACATTAAAAATTAGTACTTAAATGGAATAATAACCGCGTGTATTTCGAAAAATATTAAACGAATCGAACTAAGTAAATTGGCAAATTATATACAGTTGAAGCAATCGAATTGAGCAATAAGGGAAAATAAATAATATGGCGCTCTTTTCCCAAGTTGGGCAGCTTTATTATTATTAATCAGTTTACAAACGAATAATTAAAGTATTTATCAATAAACTCACCTGTGCCTTTAGTGTTATCGGTGACAATGTCGCAGGGCAATCCGGTTCCTATTCTATTGAAAGCAGTGATGTACAACAAGTACTTTGTTCCGCACCATAAGTTTCTCAACATGTGCTCGTCGGTTCTTGCAGAAATTTGAAGTTCCTCCCAATCGCCATGATCTCTTTTATAATTGATAACATAACCGAGTATGGGCGAACCGCCATTCTTTTGATCAGTCCATCTTAGATGCAAACTATCCGTATATTCGGCTACCACATTTAGCATTGGAGGATCGGGAGGAACTAACACTTTCAAACTGTAAACAATTTCATCTTTTCCGTGCTTGTTTTCTACGCTACAAGAATAATTAGCTTGGTCTATGTTTTGCACGTCTTTGATTTGAAGTGTGGCGTCCGAAGATATTGACCTCCGTCCTCCAACTTCTAGGGGTAATTCGTTTAAACGCCACACAGGAACAGGAAATGGATCCCCACACGTTTGCAAGGAAGATAAACCGTTTGCTTCCAAGCGCTTACAATTTCTCGACCGAATGATGCGATTTTAGCTGGCACGACTTTAGATGGGGTTACTGTCATTACGCGGGTACTTTCTCCTTCTCCATTCTATGATTATACACAACAAATAAGAACCCACAAATTTAATTAAAAATTACCTTCGTAGATGCAGTAACCCAAAATTGATATGTTGCACTTTCCTGTGTTCTGCTAACTTCGTGAGATTCTAAACTAGGATTCAGGACTTTTTTGTGAGTACCAGCTTCACGACCGTCTTCTAAACTGCTCATATAGAAAGTGTAACCTATTAAAATTCCGTTACTATATTTCGGAGGTAACCACGATACTAATATTTTGTTGGTAGAACTTAAAATAGCTTTTATGTTAGCAGGAGTAGATGGAACTGTAAAAAAATTCTAATTAAATTTCTATTAAAGACTGTCAAATTATTACCATCTTCTTCAGTGTGGCAATACACTGGTTCGGAACGTACTCCGTCTCCACTAGTTGTATATGCTAAAATTGTAATACTGTAATTTGTATACTTTCTAAGTCCCGTTATGGTTGTGCGTAATTGCTGTATCACTTTAGTTTGCTGGTCATCTTTATCTAAATGTTAGATTTAAATAATATTAATTTTTACTTAGATCCATACCTAACCACTCACTAACACAATGATAAGTAACTTTGTACCCTTGAATAATACCATTCTGCCCTTCCGAAAGTGGAGGTTCCCATGATATGTGTAAACTTTGTGCACTTAAAACAGAGCACTGAACATTTTCTGGCGGCAGTGTGGGAGCATCTTCCAGTGTTCTTATTGTGACCGGGTCACTTGGTGGGCCTGATCCTCGACTATTGTATGCCTACGTTATAAAATTCTACTGAGTGATTTATTAGATATCATAACGTGGATCAGTATTAACCTGTACTATAATGTTATACAAAGCATATTTTGCTAGCCCTTGTAGAGTAGCTTCACCACCAAAGTGTTGACGTACTTCAACGCTTTTAAATGTATAACCCTGCGTAGGCATTACCGATTGGGAAGGTAACTCTTGATAACCTACATGAAAACCTAAAAGATTTCCATTCCACGCATCTCTAGAAGGAGGTTCCCATATGACAAGAATTTCTGTAGAACTTTTAGCTTCGGCTCTTATGTCCAATGGTGGCCCACTTGGTACTAATTAAAATGTTAACACAAAATTTAGAACATAAGTGTAACTTACCTTCTTCTAGAGTGCTTACTTGAATGGTTTGACTTGGTTCGCTAAGACCTAAACGATTTTCGGCAAGAATTCTGATATGGTACACTTGAGCAGGGCGCAGATTTGGAAGTGTGGCACTTTCTTGAGAACCAGATACTGTTTGTTTAGACGGTTGATTTGGCCACATATCTATATTATAGTGAATTACATTACGATTTTAACATATTAGATACGTACCCATGCCAAATTTGTACTGTATGATATAATTGCTTATAGGACTATTTCCATTATAAGGCTTCATCCACGATAAACCTATACTTCTAGGTAATTGTTCTGTTACTCTAATATTTTTTGGCGCTTCTGGTATTTCTTGAATTATTAAATGTATATTCATTTCGTCATGACCGTAAGAATTAGATGCGTAGCAAGAAAAAATGCCAGAATCCTGTCTGATGGTTCTTTCAATTCCCAGCTCAGATACCATACCTTCTGCTAACGCTTGTTGCCTAATTGAATAACGTTGATCTCCATCAT
The DNA here is from genome assembly GCA_030710515.1 of Abscondita cerata. Taxonomy (NCBI): domain Eukaryota; kingdom Metazoa; phylum Arthropoda; class Insecta; order Coleoptera; family Lampyridae; genus Abscondita; species Abscondita cerata. The sequence goes on from JALBCR010002072.1 coordinate 23,661, forward strand.
TTGAAATTTGCTGACCGTCTACTTTCCAAGTAATTTCCATTGGCACGTCCCCGTTAGCAGCACATTGCAAATGGGCTTGTTCGCCTTTTGCTACTTGCAATTCCTTTGTCTTTTGAGAGAAATGAGCCGGAGCTGTAAATATATTATTATTATGGTTATTACCTACACGACTTAATATAAATGTACCATTTACTTTAAAGAAAATTACTTTACTAACACCAGTACCGATGTTGTTTTTTGCTTCGCAGAGATAATGACCTTCATCGTTTTTTGAAATATGAACAAAATTAAGTGAACCATTTTGATACTGACGTACATTTGGTTCAAAAAGAAAGTCTTTATATTCGCCTGGTTGTTCGCCTTAAAAGGTGCTGTGTTTGATATTTGTCATTATAAAAAGTATCTCTTACCAACAGCTTTCCTCCAAGTTACTGTAGGATTCGGATAACCTACTGCTTGGCAATGTAGGGTTGCCTCTTGACCGGATGCTACGCTTATGTCTGACGGTTCTACCGTCCAACGAGGTGGCACTGAAATTATTAGAATTTGTTGTGACTACTTAGATACTTGTAATCTTACCGTTCACTGTTAAAGGAACTATGTATTTTTCTGAACCAGCTATGTTGCTGGCTACGCACGTATAATTTCCGCTATGCGTAGAACTAACTTTCTATTATTAAAGATGAAGAAAATTCGTCAATTCTTCTAACTGTAGTACCCTCCACTACATTGTTTGATATGGTTTTTCCATTTCTTTCCCAACGAAAAGTAATGGGCAAGTCACCTTCCATAATTTGGCACGTTATCGCTGCTCTCATACCTTCTCTTAGAATATCAGTCATGGGGTTAATCGGTATAATTTTTGGCGGCACTGTAAAAACAATTGTGTCAAAAGTAAAATCAGATAAAACTATGTTTCTACCATTAATTTGTATTTCTAAGTCACGTCTGGCTGAATGTCGTTGTCGATTTTGCGCTTGACACGTGTAAGTTCCCGCGTCCTCGGTTCGTTGTGTTTGTTCAATAACTAAGGTACCATTAGTATATACGCGTTGTCTCCTATTAATGGGTAGAAGTTGCCCATCACGTTCCCACGAAATTGTTTCTATCGGATAACCGGCGACTGGGCATTTAATAATCAAATTCATTCCAGCAACTCCAGTAATCTTTGGCATTTCTCTAATAAACGGCAGTCCATACACATTTACCCTTGCACTATGCGAAATCTTGCCTATGGAGTTGTGAGCTGTACAAGTGTATTCTCCACCATCTTCAGACTTAATGTTGCTTATATTCACGTGACTAATAACATCATCTTGGATTGTTACGTACTGACCAACCAAAAATCTCGAAGAATCAGGAATTGGAAATCCATCTAAAGTCCATGTAAATTGTGGCGGAGGATTTCCGGATGCCACACATTTTAGCGAAACCGTTGGACCAGGTTGTAGCGTTTGTTCAGAAAACCAATATATTAGTTCGGGACCAGCATCTCCCATATCTAACTCTGAAATAGCTTGTGCTTGATCCCAGTTATTACTTACTACGCACTGATACATTCCTCTATCATCCTTAGAAAGTTGACGAATTGTAAGTCGAGGCGGATCGATCATCATTTCTACTCTACTATCGGGAGCAACTGGTTTCGAATTGTGCAACCAATTTATTTGAGAAAGCGGATAGCCTCCAACTATGCACTGAAAACTCGCTTCTTTACCGACATCGACTATTTGTACTTGGGGTTGTACGTGCACAGAAAGAGGTGCTGTAACTTCTAAAGTAACTCTAACACTTTCTTCTCCTGCTGAATTGTTAGCAAAACATATATAAACCCCACGATCTTCTAAACGAACCTAGAAATAACAAATTACCAAATAAAACTATATGAATAATTTATAATACTTTTGCTATCTTAAGTAATCCAGCGGATATAATAGAAATTCGTTCTCCTAATGAAACAGGAACTGTTTGTCCTTGCATTCTCGTTTCCAATAGTAACCAGGTACTGGGCGCCCTTGCGCTACGCATGGCAGTGTTACATCTTCTCCTAACACAATACGTCTGGCGTTGTATTTATCTACCGTTATTCTTGGCTGTACATTTTCTTTCGGTTCTGTTATTATTATGCGTCCTGGATATGCACTAGTTTGGACTTCACCTACAATTCAATTAGTTTAAATTAAATTTAAATCAACAACAATGCTTTGACGTTTTTTCTTTTATAATTACGCATAGAACATAGAATGTGTAAATGAAAAAGAAGAACCCGGTATAAAACGGAGTAGGTACAATAAGGAAGGAGTTAAGTAGTTAAGTTTATGTCCAGTTCAATTCGATACTTAATTCGCATCGACCAGTTCACGACGCTGGCCAGCTGTCAGCACGACAATGCAAAGAGGCGTTTACTCGGCCAACAATTTACGCGGCGGAATGTAGTACGAGTGGCGCTTTAATTCGCTCACACAGCACACAGTACGTTTCAACTATGTTCGACAACCTTACGCCAGCATATTCATTCATGTAAATATTCCATCTCGCCTACTGTAAGTAAAATTAAATAAACGCATCTAAACTGGTTTGACAACAATACTTTCTCTGATCCAAACCGGCGTCTAGCATTCAATTTAGACACTACAAATGCAACTGCCCACAAAAACTGAAATTACTCATTCAAATTTTTCGGCGCCAAAACAAAACCACGTTCACCATCCAATCTCATTTTGAAACCCCCCGGGCTAAATGTCCTTGGATCCTGTACCGTTGTAGGCCGAAAGGTGTATGTACATCTTTACCAAACCCCACCATTGCAATTAGTCGGACAATCACAACTGTTTTCTTGAGTGAACAGTGATACTATCTTGTATAACTGATTTTTACCTACTAACTACTAGACACTACATACTATGAGAGGGGGAATGCTCAGCCCTGTCTCGTGATGTCGTAACAACAACAGTATTACTTTTTATGACACTAACAATTACGGGACAATAGTCACAATAACTTCCAACACGAGGGTGTTCTTCAAAGCAATTAGTAGCGTCAAGATGGTGGTAGGGGCCTGATTGGTTAAAGCACAATATAGATGACTGGCCAGTAAGTGGAGGTTAATGAAGAAAAAGTTAGTAAAGAAAAGAAGAAACCCACACAGAAAAAAAAATTTAGTGATACTTAGAGAAAATTATTGGTTCAATATTAAAAAGGTGTGTGGTTTATAGAAAGCATGATGTTAAGGCATTTACGGTAGAATCACCTCCCTTACCGGAAGATAGAGTATTCACCTGTGCAGTGTATTGCGTCGATTCAAAATTCTAGATTTGAATGTTTAATCAGTGAAAGGAACTAAGATCAATTGCCAAAACGTTGTATTATTCGATATCTATTAAACAAAACATTTATTGTAGATTATACCATTTTTTTCTTCACCTGATCTGTTTGCGCACGCAAATTGGAGTCCTGTAAAAACTGTTTTTTGCGAGTAGGGTTCGAACTTGAGTATTTTTGAATTTGTAATTAAAAAATTAAAAATAATTATTGGAGAAAACTTTAATTCAAGAACATGGGAATGAGGAAGGATGACAATAATGAATGGGAATATGGAAGTATGCGGGAAGGAGAATACACATCTCTAAGTGAAAGAGGAGGATCGGTGATTGATTAGGTGATTTTAATCGAAAGAAGTAAGGAAGACGTAGAAAATTGGAAGAACGAGATGAGGAGGAATTGACCATCAGCCAACGCAGGTGATCATAATAAGAGATGGTGAGGATGGCGAAGACTGAAGAAAGTACAGAAAGATATAAAGAAAAATTGAATGACAAACAAGAAACGTCAGAAGAGTTGGAAAAGAAAATAAGGAGAATAGTGAAAAGATGGAGGATACAATAGAAAGGAAGTATATTAAAAAACAAGGTCAAACTTAAAAACAATGTAAAGAAGAAAAGCGGACTGATTATATTTGATTTGGTACTTATTGTCTATACTGAAGATATAGTTTTATTTCTCAATTACGAAAGTTGTTTTGTTTATTCAGAACACCTGCACTAGCTTATCAATACGACGACAGATGTGATGGATAACGGGGTGGGTACATTATCTACTCTTACTACACTTTGTGTTTAATTACGTGATGATGTATGTGGTTACGTGAATATCCAACGTCTCACGATGTTTTAGACAGAGCGTGACTCTGAAATTTTTTCAGATAATTTTGTAGAATTTAGTGGGCAGCAGTGGGAGCAGTTGGTCGAGTAACAGACTATTATACCATTTTTCTTCACCTGATCTGTTTGCGCACGCAAATTGGAGTCCTGTAAAAACTGTTTTTTGCGAGTAGGGTTCGGACTTGAGTATTTTTGAATTTGTAATTAAAAAAAAATAATTATTGGAGGAAACTTTAATTCAAGAACATGGGAATGAGGAAGGATGACAATAATGAATGGGAATATGGAAGTATGCGGGAAGGAGAATACACATCTCTAAGTGAAAGAGGAGGATCGGTGATTGATTAGGTGATTTTAATCGAAAGAAGTAAGGAAGACGTAGAAAATTGGAAGATACGAGATGAGGAAGAATTGACCATCAGCCAACGCAGGTGATCATAATAAGAGATGGTGAGGATGGCAAAGACTGAAGAAGTACAGAAAGATATAAAGAAAAATTGAATGACAAACAAGAAACGTCAGAAGAGTTGGAAAATAAAATAAGGAGAATAGTGAAAAAGATGGAGGATACAATAGAAAAGAAGTATAATAAAAAACAAGGTCAAACTTAAAGAAAAATGTAAAGAAGAAAAGCGGACTGATTATATTTGATTTGGTACTTATTGTCTATACTGAAGATATAGTTTTTATTTCTCAATTACGAAAGTTGTTTTGTTTATTCAGAACACCTGCACTAGCTTATCAATACGACGACAGATGTGATGGATAACGGGGTGGGTACATTATCTACTCTTACTACACTTTGTGTTTAATTACGTGATGATGTATGTGGTTACGTGAATATCCAACGTCTCACGATGTTTTTGACAGAGCGTGACTCTGAAATTTTTTCAGATAATTTTGTAGAATTTAGTGGGCAGTAGTGGGAGCAGTTGGTCGAGTGACAGACTATATTTAAAATAAACAAATATTTAATTCATATTGAAAGGAATTTGAAATATAATTTTAGTTAACACTTTTAGACTTTTGTTCTATCCTAGTTGGCAGTGTTGCCACAATAAAAAAAAGAGATTGTACTTATTGACAGGTTAAGATTTTAAGCGTGTATGTCAAAGACAGATTTTTGTTTTATTGGTTTTTGTTGGATTAAATTATTTTAGATAACCTCTCAAATTGCTTTTGATATAAATTAAATATTTATATATGCGTTAATATTGAAATCTGACAACAAGCGTAATAAAGGATTGAATGCAAAATTTCAAACATTTAGTAGCTGTCATTCGACCCAATGTTGCGTTTAAAATTTAATACTGGTATGACGTTACATTAACGTTGGTGACGTTACTGACATTAATATACATTATTTTTTTCTGTTTTTTGCCGTAGTTGCCTACGCACCCTTTTTATAGTGATGGTGATTAAAAAGAAAATACTCTATTTCAGTATTTATGCGACGTTTTGCATTGTAAGGGAATTTAAGATAATAGTTAAAAATAATGAATTACTCCGTACGTGCTGAAATAATTGAGTTATATAAGATGGTGTTGATTAGGACTACCAAAACGTCTGCACTTTTCATCAATTCATTGTGTAAAAGTAGTAACATTTAAAATTTTTCGCTTTACAAAGAGAGCGTCGATTTTAAAGTAAGTAGAATGTCATTGAAGATAACATATATTTTCTATAAAAGATATGAATCTGAATCAATTAGTTTAAATTTGTTAATCATAAAAACGAAAATTGTCAAATAATAAATAAATAAATAAATGTCATTAATATAATATGTGCATTTTAAATAAAAAGGTAAAGTCTATTTAAACTAATAAGTTATTTATTTACGTTGGGCGGTTTTTGCATCATCACATAAAACTGGCCGGCAGCAACGTCGGGCAGAATTGGATATAAATATAGAAATTAGCGACCCCAAATGTTCACTAGAAAAATGGTTAGTCCTTCACAAGAACAATTATTTCAAAAATTATTTGAAAAATTAAATGACATGGAAACAAATATGAAAAGGAAGATTTAAAAAACGTACAAACAAATATGAAGGAAGATGTAAAAAAGGATATGGAAAATATGGAAAACAACGACAAGGAATATGAAAAAGAATTAGAAGTGTATTAAAAATTTAGATTGTAGGACAGGTTCAGAAAAAGTACAGTCAGAAATAGAGAAACTTCTGATGAGGCAAATGACGTATGAAATTAGTAATGAAGGAGGAGTTACGTTCAAAGTTAAATGGGAGATACACTGGAAATTAAGGAACAAATTATTTACAAAAATGTTAGAGGAAAATAAAAAGAAAAAGAAGATGAAGACAATGAAGGGAGGATACGAGTAGCGTTTTTTAAGTACATTAGAGAAGATGAAGAGACTGTAAAGACAAGGGACGCTTCCACATTACAATGATCTTTGATTACCGACTGGAAGAATTAAGAACAAGTCAATAAAGTAAAGGTACGAGCAAATTTAAAATTAACACAGAACATAGGTTCTATCAAATAAAGAATAAAGTAGAAAATTAAGTTAAAAGGAAGAAAAAACGAAGTATACCAGAAATAATAGTAGAAAATGATGAAGAAATGAAAATGGACGTCGAACCAGAATAGAATACCAGCAGCAGAAGTTGAAACAAAATTGGACCACTAATACATAAGTGAGATACCGAAAATGCAACCTGAAACAAATAGGAGTAAGAAATTTAATTATGAAATGGAAATAATAACAAAAGAAGTAACTCAATTGACATTTGAAGTCGAAAGCACATAAATGAAGAGGTAAAATTCGTTAAGAGCAAGAAAGAGCCAAAGCCAGGAAGGAAGGGAGAAGGTCACATAGGTATCAAAATAGGACGAGTGTTTAAGAAGATAAAATTAATGAAGAGAAGGATTACAATTAAACGAGCATGGGAAGAATTGGAAAAACAAAAATGTGAATCAAATGTACAAGTTTTTAAATAATTTTAAATTAAAATTGACGTAATCATCAATTTTGGATGCTTATATTATTAATTAAACTGACGTCCAACTCATACTTGTGTAAGCCTTGACAAAGCCCTCACAATGAGGGGCGAAACGTCGGCAAGCACATCTTTTTAAATTGTTTGTTTTCCTACCTCCACACCGTAGACGCTGACGACAGAGAAGTAAGTAAGTTGACAATTATTTCAATTTATTTAGCTCTATGAAATGAGCCGACTTTTTTTTTCGCAGCTAACTAGTTTATTATTTTAAACACACCACATTACAATTATGCCTTAGAAGTTTTCTATGTTGTTATAAACGTACGGGAAGCAGAATTAATTGTTGTATTTTACAAAACGGTCGTCAATTTGAACATTTATAGATTTTCACTTGTTTTTTAATAGTTGTTCATGGTTTTTACCGTTCTATTAAATTAAACGGTTATAAAGTCTTCTTTTCGCCATAACTCTGGAACGAATAAAGATATCAAATTGCGTTACTTGCGTTTTTTGTTACAAATTTAATCTACTATTCAGTGGCGGATTTACCAATAGGTTAAGTAGACTGGAGCCTAGGGCGGCAGATTTAGCCCAAATTTTTTTTTATCTTACAGAAATAAAAAAAAACTTATAATTATATGTATACACATTACGTCCGTAATCCGTATATAAAAGATTACTAAAGGCACTGTAAAATATAGGTACTTATGCAATCATGAATTTTAAAAATATTCCAATAGTGTTTCAATATTAATTTAAATTTAAATTTAGTAACTTTTACCCTAATTATAAAAATAATATTTAACGAGTAATATGTTTCAACATTTAAATATTTATTTTCTACTAGGTACTATACGTATGTATTTGCGTAGTAGTTTTTGGGTTGCGGCGCGGGAAGGAACGAATGGCATGACCGTTCGCTAAGAGTGTTTGGACGAATTGACAGCACGAGCCATGAACGCGTCCGCTCCGCGTCGCGATCGGGTTGCCGCGCGTGGGAACCGATGTAGGGGCGAGAGAGATAGATATAGAGCGGAGTGGCAAACAAAACAAATGAAAAGTCACTTCGTTATTGCGTCCTGCAATTTCTAATAAGTACGTATTAATATTCGTATTTCGAGGGCAGATTTTTCTGGTTGTGTGCTATATTTTTATATTGTTTAGAGTGTTTAGTGGATTATATGAATAATTTCATAACATCGCATCCCTGGTGCATACATACAACATACAATACATACTTATAGGTAAGTAATTGTAATGTTTTACAATAAATCATCCGTAACGAATCAGTAATTCAACTTGATGCTGATTCGGAAGGTTAGCGTAGAAATTCAAATTTTTGTTTTATTATACTTAAATATCGACGGTTAAATACCAAACACTGCTATCTACAAAACGTCAACTCTACAGGAGTGCAAAAATCTTTATTTCTTATGTCTTTCGGCTGATATGATGATGATGATGATAGTTAACGTTTTGTTTTGTAGCATTGTTTGGTACTTAACCGTCGATTGATATACTTATTTCCTTTGCTAATTTAGGTAAGTATTCGAGTCTGAACAAAGGTACTGGTACTTATGTACGAGAAATAAAACTCCCAATGTAATGTTATTTTTGTTTCAGTTCTTGAATAAAAATCGTTAGAATGAGTGATCGAAGAAAGCGACTTAGTGGAGCTGAGTATAAAAAAAGGCCAAAATAAAAAAGAAGAACAAGAACAGATTATCCGTAAAACGATAAAAATGGACTGTTTTCTTACAAGTGGAAGTAAAAGCAGTGTTGTAAGACCAGGAACTTCAACCACATGCACTGATACAATCCAATCTAAAAAAATGAAACGGATTTGAACTCTGTGGCCCAACAACAACTGTCGCCTGTTGAACAATCTGCTTTTGAAAAAACGGATAATTATGATTTTAACAACGAGGCGGTAGAGGAATCATCAATAAGTATAACAATTGAAGATCCGTCTCCGAATCCGACGTCAAGTACAAAAATGACCAAGTGCTAACAACAGTAAATCTAAACAAAGATCCAGCTTTATGGGAAATTAACGATACCTTAAGGAGATTATCGCAAGGTCCGGCTTCGATCAAAATAAATCTTGTGACTTATCTAAAGTGAGAAAATATATGCCGATCAGCGTCGTTTCTTGCCAGTGAGTATCTTCCAAAGAAAAATGAAAAATAATGAAGTGAAAGACCGAAATTGGCTTGTTTATTCTGAAAGTAAAAGATCTGTATATTGCGGACCCTGTTTGGCATTCGGTCCATTGGAGTATAAGACTCAGTTCGAGAACGAAGGATTTAATGACTGGAAAACGCAGAACACCGAGTAGCTCAGCATGAAAACTCTGCACGTCATAAATCTAGTATTCTTAGTTTGAAAGCTAGAAGTGCGATTGATGGCCGACTCGACAATTTACTACAGGTCCAAATTGATGAAGAAATTACTTATTGGAGAAATGTTCTCAAGAGAGTTGTTGCTGTAGTGAAGCGACTGTGTTCAAGAGGCCTTGCTTTCAGAGGAAAAAATGAAAAGTTCGGCGATCCACATAACGGGAATTATTGTATGATTTTGGAACTGTTAGCGGAATTCGATCCTTTTTTAGCCAGTCATATTGAACGATTTGGGAATCAAGGATCAGGCAGTACCAATTACTTATCAAAGACCATTTGCGATGAGTTTATTCTCTTGATGGGTCATAAAGTCTTAAAACAGATTTCAGACGAGATAAGAAAAGCTAAATATTTTTCTCTAATCATCGATTCAACACCAGATATAGCACACGTAGATCAACTTACCCTTGTCATTAGATACGTTTTGGAATCAGGCGAACCGTGTGAAAGATTTCTCAAGTTTTGCCGTCAGTGGGACATAAAGCTGATGAAATGTTTTCTGTCATTATTTCGGAACTCGAAACACTGGGCATAAATATTGAAGACTTGTCGCTTTTTCATGATGCTACAGGAAATTTACGTTTTTTTTTGTAAACTCGACACAACGCTGGCTTAAATTAATGAGTGAAATCGGGAAAGGCAAAACCCTGAAGAGAGTGAATCTGACACGTTGGTCAGCGAGAGGACGCTTGTAAAGTTTGAGAGATTCTTGGCACGAAGTTCTTCAGACTTTGAAATCAATCAAAGATGATTGTACCGAAAAGCCTGTAACGCGACAAGAAGCGGCGGGAATACTTTTGAATTTGGAGAAACTGGAAACGGCGGTAATGGTTGTTGTGTGGAATGTTTTTGGAAAGAATAAACAAAGTGAGTGTTCAAATTCAGGCTTCCACCGTAGATTTGATCACCGTTGCCGATCTTTACGAATCACTCCGTAAGTTTTTGTAGCTGAACGAGAGAATTTTAAGTATTTCGAAGAAAAAGCGATGGAATTAAGCGTATCAAAGCAATATACAACAGAGACAGAGATTGGAAAAAGACAACGGACAAGAAAAAAAGATTTGATGAAACATCTGAAGAAGTTATTACAATGACTGCAAGTGAAACTTTCAAGGTTAACACGTTTCTCGTCCTCATAGATAGACTCGTATCCGAGTTAGAGAAACGGCAGAAGGCTTACCACGAATTTAACGAGAAGTTTTCATTTCTAACCAAAATGAGTGAGTTGTTACCATCGACCCTGACGGAAAAAGCCATTTCGTTGGAAAAAATGTATCCTAATGATTTAGAAACTGATTTAGTTCAGGAATGCATACACTTTCAATGCCACCTTTCTTCTCAACGAATTTTGATAAAACCAGATTCTGGATCATTAAGAAGTCTATCTTTGTTCCTGCGAAAACAGAATTTGGAACACATTTATCCAAACTTGGATATAGCACTTCGCATGGCTCTATGCACACCAGTGACAAATTGTTCAGGTGAGAGAAGCTTTTCTTGCTTGAAACGGGTAAAAAACTATTTACGATCTACTTTAAGTCAAGAAAAGCTTAACGCTTTATCTCTTTTGTGCATAGAGTCAGAACTAATGAACAAGATTTCATACGACGATATAATTAATGATTTTGCGAATTTAAAATCTCGCAAAAGATAATGTAAAACTTATTTGATCTCATTGTCACCATTAACCGGATTGTTAACATGTTATTTAATAGAAATGTTCGTATTGTTTTTAAACTGTAAGTGTAATAAAAAATATTTAACAAAAACAACGTTTACCGACTACACATTATTTTGTGTGAGCTGTGTTCATATGGTGTAGGTATTTTAATATGATTGTGAACTAAACTAACGTATTGAATTTCAAAGGTCAGTAGGGGCGGCAAAAATTGAATAGCCTACTAGCGGCAAATTTGTAAATCCGCCACTGCTACTATTTGTTTATGATCAAAGGAAAGGAACATCAACTGCAGCGTCTATTTAACCAACAGAAAAACACCAAAAACTGCACCAAAAACTTTACTCGAACACGTGCTTAAACAGCTAAGCTGTCATCATCAGCGATACTGATACTAAAATTAAAAACAACGGGAAGCTTATATACAGGGTGTTAATACTAAGTGGTTACACCCAAAAATGGCAGTTAGATCTCATTAAAATAAACAACTTTTTTAATTCCAATTTTTGATTTTGTACTTTAAAAAATCTATCGAGTGGTTATCAAAATATTTTGGTTTGAAATTTTGATCAGTCGCCATTTTGTTATTTGAAAAAATAGAAAATAGTTGTAAATACAAATGTTCTAGAGAATCGAAAGCTAATTCAGAAACTTTTTATTTTTATTAATAGTCCTTAAAATAAAGGAGTTATGACGATTTTTCGAAAAACATAAAGAAGAGCTATAACTACGAACCGGGGTACAAAATCAAAAATTGGAATTAAAAAAAGTTGTTTATTTTAATGAGATCTAACTGCCATTTTCGGGTGTAACCACTTAGTATTAACACCCTGTATATACTATCTGCTTATCACGCATCGTTAAACTTAATTGATTCTTAGATAAGCTTAAATAATTCCGAAAATCCTAATGGACCGTTATCATCATAATTCATAAGCAAATTTCTGTTTTAAAATTTTCTAAACGTTCGTTTTTATTATCTACCCTCTTAATTAATTCAATGTCGCCTACTCTATGGCCATTTTCAAGCATATGCATGGCAACACTGGACCTATCTGTGCGATGATATTTGACATGAGCTACGTGCTCTTTAAAGAGACCTATTAAAACTCGTTTTAAAGAGCACGTGGCTGTTTGGAAGATCAAGTTTCACCTACTTGTAAACTCCAAATCACCTGATATCCTCCACATATTCCTCAAGTCATATTCCCATAAAGGAAGATTTCACTAAGTGATCGGTTTTTGTATAAAAACTCTAGGAAAAGGTTAGTGAACCAAGTTGTTTATACAAAGTTTGAAAAAACTCTCAAATAGTAAATACGTTTTTCTCGTCCTATTATTTTCAATAATTTAGATTTTTGTTGCTAATATGGATTTCAAAAAGTTAAAAACTACTCGCACAAGCGCTAAAAGCAAAATCACTCGCATACAGAATTGGTTACAGAACTGTCAAAATACTACTTTAGACGTTCACAAATTTTCATGTAGAAAAGTAAAAGTAGAATCCGCATTCTCTGAATAAGAATCTACTCAAGTTGAAATAGATTCATATTTATTAGAATTTGATGATAATTGGAGCTAGAAGATTGTGAAAAAATTGAAAATCAATATTTTACAATATTAGCTCTTATTGAAGAATGTATAGAAAAATTGACCTATCAAAATGTCAACCTCTGCCAAAACAATGATTCAATTAAAAATAGCTCACATACACGCAATTTGAATATAAAATTAATATTCTAAACTTTCAAGAAAATTTACAATGAATTTTAGATCTCTTTCAGGCGTTGATAATAAACAATTACAGTTCTCAAATGTGGAACGTTTTTATTATTGAAAACATTGGTAAAGGTAAGATCTTAGTTTAATTAAATTATTGCAATTGACTAATGATAATGTCTCTACAGTTCTTTCATTACTTAAGAGAAGGTATGAAACAAAAATAAGTTTGTTAATTCTCACTTTAAAAATTTGTATAACAAAATGTAATTCACAAACTTTGAGAGATTTGGTTACAATTTGCAAAAAAAACTAGAATCACTAAAATATATGAAGCTCTCTGATAAATGCATTTTTGAATGATTATTTATTTTTCTTTTAAAACAAAAACTTGATTTTAGTTCTAAGAAATTGTTCGAGGAAGGTCATGATTTAACGACATTGCCAAATTTAGCAGAATTTTTTGAATTTCTCGAAAATCGTTGTGTTGTATTAGAAAGCATCTCAGGGAATAAAGCACAAATTAACTTAAAATGTAGTAAAGTGACGCTACACTCGAAAAGTGATAATTTAGCTCTCCCGTCCATTTGTTGTAACAAATCTCATAGAATTTACGGTTGTGCACAATTTTTGAAAATGTCTCCTCAAGAAAGATTAAAGTTTGTTCAAAGTAAAAAAATATGCACAAACTGTTTAGGCACAAAACATACAGTGGAAAGTTGTTCATCAAATTCAACTTATTTTGGTAGCTCTAAGAAGCATTACACTATGCTACACATACAAAATGGTTCGCTGAAAAGTTCCGAAAAATTAGATTTTTCTCAAAATCAACACAAAACCACTACTTCTTTCTTAAACGCACAAAAAATTACGGTTTCTCTCGCACTTTACCAAAAAATGAAAATTTTTTGCATTCGAATTAAACTAAGTTGTCACCCAAGGTCATTTTCATTTCTTTCTCAATACACAAACGGACACTCAATTTCTCAAGCAAATCAGGAACCTCCTGAAAACGCATCAAGTTTTTCTGCTCTCTTTACAAAAAATTGCCAGGTGTTACTAGCCACAGCTCAAGGAACTTTGTTCACTGCGTAAGGACGACCTATCCAAGCAAGATTGTTATTAGATCACGGAAGTCAGAATTCGTTTTGTACACAAAACTTGGTTAATCTGTTCGGTTATACATCCTACAATAAAACTTTGAATATTTCTGGAATTTCTCAAAAACAAACATGTACACTCATGAAATTTAAAACTTGGACACCACAATTTCTGTAAACAAAAGTTTGCACATTGTGAAGCGGGCTTAAGGGTATCATTTACAATTCTAACAGCAGGTAGTCTCAGCAGGGGTTATGTTATAGAAGGACTGTAGAATGAATCATTACACTAAGCACGTTTTAGAAAATAGGTAATTTACGTTGCTTACTTAATTTTTTCTTTAAAGAATATATTTGAAGGTATCGCTAATTAAACACCATAGCTCGATTAATTATCGAATCAAAATTTTGTTTAGGAAATGTTTACAAAATAAAATTAGAAATAATTTTGATTTAAAAAACGTCTACAAGCAATAACTTTTAAATTAAATCAAAAACTAAACATGGTTATTTGGGTTGACTGATTATTACTTATTTTTAAATAAATCTAACCTACTAATTATTGTAAGTTATTAAAAAAATCATTAAACTCTCTATTCATAATATTTAGTCCTTACAAAATGTATATTTTATGACGTTTCATTTTTTTCTGTAGTTAATATAAAAAGTGAAAATAAAAACTAAGGCAATTCTTATTGTCAACGTATATATTTAGTTTTTGACAAGAATTTATTACATAATTATAATTAAGATACCAAGTTATAGTTTAAAATTAAATGAAAACTTTTTTTTAAATAAAGGTATTACTATATAAATAAATATAAGAAATCAATAATGGGTGTGACCTCCATTATTATTGATACATTCTTGGAGGCGTCTGCTCATTGACGCTATCAAGGTATCAATATAATTAATATTAATCGTTTCCCATGCGGTATCAATGGCTGCAATTAGTGCATTACGGTTTACTGGTATAAAATTTGGCCTTTGTTGTCTTCGGATAACAGCAAGTATTCGAGCCCAAACATTTTCGATAATGTTAAAATCTGGGCTTTTTGCTGGCCAGGGTAACAGCTCCAAGTTATTTGCTTGTATCCAGTTGCGCACAACCTGCGAAGTATAGGGTCATCATATCCCGATAGTTAATTATCGAATGTTCCAAGAAAATATGTGTAAATAGTAAATGGAATCTACTAACGTAACGTTAAGTCGTTAATTATAGTTACATAACTCTCCTTTCATAAGATATAGTTCATATTAATATGCTTATTGTAAAGCTTCGTACACACCTGAACAACAAACCGAGGAACAAACAGAACAACGAACCGAACGGCAATCGGAACATTAATTTGGACGGTGCTACGTACGAATTTTAGAACAGATTCGCAAGTCCTGATTGTTCCACGAACGGTTTGCGGCGTTCCCGCAACTTGTCGGTTTTTCTCCGACATCAAAGAAAATGCGCGCGAATGCGTTTGCAGGTTTGGACGAATCTAAACAAAACGGCGAACAAACTTATGCGGGAGAATTAAATTATTTATTTTTGTCCTCCCTTTTGTGGGTTTGTTGTGTTTTAGGTAATATTATGGAGTTGACAGAAGAAAAATGTTTTAAATTAATCAGTGTTTAAGAATGCAAGAAAAAATGATGTCCCTATTAGCATCATTTGGGCGGGAAATTTCCAAAATAAAAAAAAGCGAAGTAAATTATAATTTTTACTCTTCTTTGTGCGTAAAAATTTGGTTGGCACTATCTTCTTGTTTTCCGCAATTTTCTCTTCTCAATAATAAATATATATGAACTGAAAACTACTGAAAATAATTATGGGAACAGCACAAACGTTCCGTTTGTTGTTCGGATTGTGGAAATCATAAAAGATCGTTTGTCGTTCTGTTTGACTTTCGGTTCGTTGTTATGTTTGTTGCTCGGTTTGTTGTTCAGGTGTGTACGAAGCTTTACAACTTAAGCAACAATTTTTGGCGAATAAAGATTAGTTTGTGATGTAATATTAGAAACACAAATTTATATCATATCAAATTTATGACAACTTAAAACCAAGAACGTGTATGTTATTGCTAAGAAATTATTAAGGAAAAAGCGCAATTGCAGTGTAAATATTTATAATTAGATATTTTCGAAAGTTTATAAGTCCTCTATTGTAATCTTAATACTTAAAAGAAAATCCTGTCCATTAGCATTATAAGGAAATGGCTTTTACTTTATGAATAAGTTTCAATAACAATAGAATATCCTTGCTTGTTTAATTTACTTCCTTTGAGTCATATTGCTCTAAGGGTTGTTACATTGGTCATTAGAAGTATGTAATAAATAAACAATTACCTACTGTTTGAGAAGGGGTAGTGTGAACCAATAAATAAAGTAAGAAATGTAAATTCCATTTTAGTTTAAAATTTCAAGTGTTGTGAAAATGCCACCTCATCTCGGTGCTGATTTGAAAGCGCGGATTGTTTCGGAATTAGCGGCGGGCCGTAGCGTGCGTGAAATTTCACGTATGTTAGATATACCAAAAAGCACCGTAGGGCATTACCGAGTAAAATGGAATCTTGAACACACTTTGGAAAGAGCCATCGGAAGTGGTAGACCTAAAGTATCTACACGTGCTCAAGATCTCGAGTTGTTTCATTACGTAACAGAACAACCATTTGCTACATACTCAGGGCTATAGCAGATACACATTTTCCCGGATGCCGTATAACTGCACAAAAAAGATTAAAGGAGATGGGAATAAAGAAGTATAATGCTGCTGCGAAAGAAGTTCTCAGTAACCTTTGGAATTTTGGAATTGAGTGATTTTTAGCGACGAAAAAACGTTCAATAGCCGCAACGATGGACCACTAAAAGTTTTTAGAATGGAAGGAACTCGTTACGAAAATAATCACATATGTCCTAAAAACGAAGTGGTTATTTTTCTGTGAATGTGTGGGGTTGGGTTAGCGCGCGGGGTCCAGGAGTTTGTTGGGCTATCGATGGACGTCTTGATTCTGCTGCGTATTTAGATATTTTGGAAACTATTATGAAACCTTCAGTCGAAGTGTTTTATCCAGACGAAGATTATATTTTCCAACAAGTAAGTATTCTTATTTCACTATACTTTCTCCAAAAAATAGTTCGGGATCTGTTGAATTAACATTTTCATAATGTATTTTTGTTGTTAAAGGACAACGCCCCTATTCATACTTCGCGGGTTGTGCGCAATTGGATACGAGAAAATAACTTGGAGCTGTTACCCTGGCCAGCAAAAGCCCAGATTTTAACATTATCGAAAATGTTTGGGCTCGAATACTTGCTGTTATCCGAAGACAACAAGGGCCAAATTTTATACCAGTAAACCGTAATGCACTAATTGCAGCCATTGATACCGCATGGGAAACGATTAATATTAATTATATTGATACCTTGATAGCGTCAATGAGCAGACGCCTCCAAGAATGTATCAATAATAATGGAGGTCACACCCATTATTGATTTCTTATATTTATTTATTATTAATTTTTACGTTACCAGGGCCATCTTCAAAAGCCTACCTTGGGAAGCATTTTACTAATGAATTGGGTTAAATTGTCTTAAAATTATCTAGAAATCTCCGGTCTTCGTTTGTCAAATTTCTGATTTATTTATATAGTAATACCTTTATTTAAAAAAAAAGTTTTCATTTAATTTTAAACTATAACTTGGTATCTTAATTATAATTATGTAATAAATTCTTGTCAAAAACTAAATATATACGTTGACAATAAGAATTGCCTTAGTTTTTATTTTCACTTTTTATATTAACTACAGAAAAAAATGAAACGTCATAAAATATACATTTTGTAAGGACTAAATATTATGAATAGAGAGTTTAATGATTTTTTTAATAACTTACAATAATTAGTAGGTTAGATTTATTTAAAAATAAGTAATAATCAGTCAACCCAAATAACCATGTTTAGTTTTTGATTTAATTTAAAAGTTATTGCTTGTAGACGTTTTTAAATCAAAATTATTTCTAATTTTATTTTGTAAACATTTCCTAAACAAAATTTTGATTCGATAATTAATCGAGCTATGGTGTTTAATTAGCGATACCTTCAAATATATTCTTTAAAGAAAAAAATTAAGTAAGCAACGTAAATTACCTATTTTCTAAAACGTGCTTAGTGTAATGATTCATTCTACAGTCCTTCTATAAGATAACCCCTGCTGAGACTACCTGCTGTTAGAATTGTAAATGATACCCTTAAGCCCGCTTCAGAATGTGCAAACTTTTGTTTACAGAAATTGTAGTGTCCAAGTTTTAAATTTCATGAGTGTACATATACTCAAACATAGATCCCTCTAGAAGAATAAAAATTTGTTGTGCAATACTAGAGCAAATAACTCACAAACTCCCTCAAACAAAAATACATTCTGACAAATTAAAAATCCCAGATAAGATCAAGATAAATTTAGCTGATCCTGGTTTCCACACTCCATCATATATAGACTTGCTTATTGGAGCAGATGTGTACTACACACTTCTTACACACAGTCTAGTAAAATTAGGCAGAGGTCATCCTGCTTTGTTAAATACGCATCTGGGTTGGATTATGTCAAGAAACGTTCCCGAAAATTATATATTTCAACCATTTGTTTCAACATCATATTCTCATCACTCCATTAACCACTCAAATGATACAGATGAGTTAGAAAATCTCTTAAAAAAGTTCTAGAAACTCAAAGAGCTTTCAGAATCTCCCACTCTCTCTTCAGATGATAAAAAATCTGAAGAAAATTTCACAACTACTTCTCGAATTCTTCAAAATGGTCATTATCAAGTAGATATTCCTCCGAAATCTGTGAATGAAAATCACAATCTCAGCGATTCCCTTTCTTTATCACAGAAAAGGTTTTGTTCTCTAGATAAACGATTTGAAAAAGATCCCTCTCTCTTTCACAAATATAAAAAATTCATCGATGAATATTGTCATTAGGTCATGCAAAATATGTCCCGCTATCCCTTACTAACAATAAGTTAGAAAAGAAATATTTCATTCCTCATTTGTGCGTAATCAGAAATGAAAATAAAATGTAAAACTCTCATTAAATAATATTACTTTAAAAGGTTTTAAAGTTCAACCGGAACTATATGACATCTTGTGTAGGTTTCGATTGTTTAGATTTGTACTAACCGCCGACATTAAAAAAATGTATCGGCACGTTTTCATAAATCGTCGACAAGATTTTCTCCAAAACATTATTTGGCTTGAGTCACCTCATCAATCTTTAAAACTTCAAACGATCACATACGGAACAAATTTTGCTCCCTATGCTGCTACTGGTGTATTAAATGATATTGCTCTCAATAACTCTGATTATCCCTTAGCATCAGATGCTGTGCTCACTTAAACTTATGTTGACGACATTTTGTCTGGATGTGACTCAACTCAATTCTTAACAGGTGGGTTGAAAAGTTCGTGGGCTGACACATAGATGCGCTACTAGTATTAAATCCATATGATTTTTTGTTAGCCCCAACCTTCAAAAGACATGTGTATAAATTCTACAGCTGTCGTAGTGAGATATATCATTTTGAGTGTGGCAACTTTTCGGTTTGTTTGAAAAATGGATAAAAATAAATTTCGTGTGTTAATAAAACAATGTTTTTTGGCGAAAAAAATACTGTTAAAGCCAAGGCTTGGCTTGATAAACATTATTCGGACTCTACACCAGGAAAATCAACTGTTGAGAAGTGGTTTTCTAAGTTTAAACGAGGCGAAATGAGCACCGAGGATGATAACGCAGTGGACGCCCCAAAGAGGCTGTTACCGACGAAAACATCAAAAAGTCCACAAAATAATTTTCGATAAGCGTAAAGTGAAGTTGATCGAGATAGCTGAGACCCTAAAGATATCAAAGGAACGTGTTGGACATATCGTGCATGAATATTTGAGTATGCAAAAGCTGTATTCAAAATGGGTGCCGCTCGACCTCACAATCGACCAAAAACAACAACGAATTGATGATTCTGAGCAGTGCTTTGAGCTGTTCAATCGTAATAAACCCGAATTTTTGCGTCGATATGTGACAATAGACAAAACATGGCTCCATCATTTCACCCCGGAGTCCAATCGACAGTAAACCGAGTGGACTGCACGTGATGAACCGACTCCAAAGTTTGGAAAGACGCAAAAGTCGGCTGGCAAAGTTATGGCATCAGTATTTTGGGATGCGCGTGGTATAATACTCATCGACAATCTTAAAAAAGGGAAAACGATTAACAGTAACTATTATGTACCGTTATTGGAGCGTTTGACGAACGAAATCGCGAAAAAACGGCCCCATTTGAAGAAGAAGAAAGTGCTGTTTCATTAAGACAATGCACCGTGTCACAAATCAAAGAAACAATGGCAAAATTTCATGAATTGGGCTTTGAATTGCGTCCGCATCTACCGTATTCTCCAGATCTGGTCCCCAGCGATTTTTTCCTGTTCTTAGACCTCAAGAGAATGCTTGCTGGTAAGAAATTTAGCGCCAATAAAGAGGTTATCGCCGAAACTGAAGACTAAAGACAAATCGTACTACAAAAATGATATCGAAAAATTGTATGACAGCTATAATCGATGTATCGCCCTCGAAGGAAACTATATTAAATAATAAAATCAAATTTCATAAAAAAAAAGATTGTTTCTATGTTAGCCTACGAACTTTTCAGCCGAACTGTTAATTGACTTCTCTTCTGTTTAAGTACGAATTTAACTTGCGTAAATGGTTTTCAATCTCAAATGATTTCCTTAAAAAAATATCTCACCCTCAAACCACAGAAGTGGATTTTAATCTAGAAGAATCTTCATGTACAATTCTCCGTCTACAATGGAACCCGTCATCAGACAATTTTCAAATATCTGTTCCTTCTCACCCTTTACATGATATTCCAATTTCAAATAGAAACATTTTATCATACTTCGCTCAATGTTTTGATCCTATAGGACTAGTGAATCCTGTTATAGTTAAAGAAAAAGTTCTTATGCAAAGATTGTGGTTACATAAGGTGGATTGGGATGAAGAAATACGCGACACTTCAATTTTATCCAAATGGAAAGTTTTCTTTGAACTAATTTCTCTGTTAAAACATTTCACAATTCCTCGGTATTTATTTTTGAATAAAAGTATTGCACATGTAGAATTTCATGGTTTGGGCCCAAATATTTGCTCAATCCTAAATTTAAAGTGCAAAATGTAGAAAGTTTCTCTTTCTCGTTTAAAAATCCCCTCGAGGAAAGGAAAATGTTGAAATTCAATATTTTCACGTTTCTTGTCATTTTCTCGATTGCATAAAACAATGGTATACGTGTTACGGTTTGTTCACAATGCTACTCATTTGCAAACAAAAGCAACACTCTAATTGTAAAAAAGGTTCAAGAAGAACACTTTTCTCAACAAATTTTCGAAATTGTCTAACAAAAAATTGTATTAAACAAACAAATTCGTTCTTTAAGACTCTTTCTAGATAATCATGGATTATTACCTGTGGGCGGTAGATTGGAAAATGCAGAAATCTTGTGTGAACAGAAACATCCTTTTCTCTTGCCTTCTAAGAACCACGTGGTCTCTCTCTTATTAAAATTTGAACATATCCGGTTATGCCATGCTGGTCCTCAGAATGTATTTTCCAATGTTCGATTACGGTATTGGCCATTAGACGCACTACGTCACATAAAGCGAATTATTCGTAATTGCACTACTTGTTTTCGATTTAATGCGGAATCATTACAACAGGTCATAGCTAATTTGCCAAAAGGCAGAGTGACTGTCACACGGCCATTTCAAAAAGTCTGAGTCGATTTTGGTGGACCGTTCTTTATAAAATCTTCTCATCTAGGCAAAGCACCTGTCATGAAATGTTACATAGCTATATTCGTATACATGGTGACAAAAGCAGTTCACATTGAACGGGTATCAAGCCTGTCAACTGAGTCTTTTCTAGCCACTCTTAAGAGATTTATTTCTCGAAGAGGAAACCCGTCAGTCATTTATAGTGACAATGCCACTAATTTTCTGGGTGCAAAAATTCAGTTAAGGAAACTATACAACTATTTCCGAAATACTGATATCAATATTTCTGTTAAAAATTATCTTTTGCAAAAGGAAACTCAATGGACGTTTATTTCCCCCAGATCTTCGCATTGAGCACTCTGGGAAGCTGCAATAAAAAGTGCCAAATACCACATTTCGCGTGTTGTAGGCTCTACTCCACTCACTTTTCAAGAATTTGCCATTAATTCAAATTGAAACTATCCTCAATTCTAGACCTCTCATTGCTCTTTTAAACGACCCTTCAGAGTTTCAAGCACTCAATCCTAGACATTTTTGTATAGGAACTAGCCTCTCAGCTTACCCCGAAAAAGATATTTCCAACTCAACGACAAACAAATCATCTTTTTGGCGACAAAATCTGTTTGGTGGGGGCAGTGTGTTGTGAAACATCACAGTAATACATTAATTTTAATTAAAATCAACTCTCTCAAAGTTTGTAAAAAAAACTAAAGAAACGCAAAATACCAACCTTTATTTAATTTAATAAAACATATTTTAATTGGTCCTTCGTGTTATTATTTAAATTCGAAGAAACTACGAAGCGAACGGGGAGCCTTTTATTATATCGAGCGATTATCATGAGCCATTATCTTTGCTGTGTTCTTTTCCCCTTAGAGTGCTCATTAGTTTTTTGTTTACTGTCTACTTTCTTCTTCGTCTGATTACTTCTAGTGTTAGAATAGTATTTTATGAACGAATCTGTCAAAGGTCTTAGAAAAACCGGTGTATATGACATCCATTTACCCGTTTTAATATAAGGTTTCCGATGCAATTTGCGTAAACGGAGCGAAGTTAGATGCAGTTAAGCGGCCTTTCATGAACCCATCTTGCTCATTGATCATAATTATGTTGTAATTGAGGATATAGATAATTATAGAGCAAGATTTCAAAAGCTTTGGCAAAATTCCACAGAATAGAAATACCTCGATAGCAAATGTCGGTTTCGTTTCCTGATTTAAATACTGGACAAACTTTTGCTTGTTTCCAACAATCCGGAAATGTACATGATTTAATACATAGATTAAAAATGATTGCAGCAAATATGATAGCACAGTCGTTCACTAGAAAACTTGGTATTTTGTCGTGGACTGCAGTGCTCTTGTTTTTCAACTTTTAACACCTTCACAACATTACTTTCAGAAAAAGGTTTGAGTGATAATGTAAGAACACTACTAGCATTCTCATTTTATGTAATTGTGGTTGAGTCTTTACTAATCATCTCTTTTATTATTATGATATTTCTCTTAATGCCCTTTTCCATGTTTTGTTTTTAGTATTCATATTCACTTCGCATTTCTTTCTTTTCTCTTACCCATAGTCTACTTATACTTTTATGAGCTCTTCTTTTTGAGCCAGTATTTCTTATAGTTGAGTGTTCATCATTCGATCTATTTTCTTATTTACGCGTCTTCCATCTATTATTAAAACTTTAACCAGGGCACTTTAGATCCAATTTAGTTCTTAATTATTATGTGAACCATCTGACATCTTGAAACTGTTTTTGCGTTTTTGTCTATGAAGATGTGTTCGATCTAATTGCCGGTCGCTCTTCCTGGGATTAACCATGTTACTTTATCCTGTAATTTTTGTTGATATTTTGTGTTAACTGTGTATATCTCCACTTATAAAAATTATGTAGGTATTGTGTTTTGGTTGCCAAATCATGCCTTTTTTTATCTTAGATGGCCCTGGTTTGAGCTTGCACGAAGATGGTGTGTCGATGGCTGTGATGGACGTTGAGAGAGGCACTCAGTCTGTAGTCGAGTCATCTTCATTGTCCGAGAATTTCAGCTCCACATCCGGCACGTTATGCATAATTTTCCACCGCATGACTGGCAGTGGAGCCCAGTCTTTCTGCATGAGCAGCTCTCAGAGCACCCTGTCTTGCATTTACTTAAAAATTTTCGCAGAAGGGTAGGGGATGCGGCATCCATGGTTGTGGGGATAGGAGTGGGTCCTTGAGAAGTTATTAGGCGTCTTTTGTTGTTCTCATTGCCCAATACATGGTCTTGGGCAGTTTGAATTACTGGGAATCGGACGTCAATTCGTAGCTGCGTAGCCAAAGAGCCGTTCCTCTGTTTTGGTGTTTTTTTTTGTAGCATTTTTGGTGTAGCCGTCAAAAACGATGAAGACGTTATTCTCAAAGTGGTTACGGATGTAAGTGGTAGCAAAATGCTTCAACTGTCAGCTGCCACGCGACCTTGTGGAAGAGGTAGCCACCATCCCAAACGAGGAGCGAAGAGGCAGAGCTCAGAGTGGATTTTGGGCCCTTGTACATCCTCTGTTGATTAAACATAAACATCAGGAATGGGGCCAACTCATACTTGCAGTCATCCTGTAAATTCTGTTCAAGTTGCTTTATAATACACACTCGCTGTAAAATTGTGCGGATACACAACTACTCTTTTTTTTGTCTAACAATTTAACGAATAAGGTAGATAGCAGCGTGGAAGCTTTCATTTTCCAACTTGTTAAATAAAATTATAAAAATACGTGAGAACAGTTCATTTGCATTTTCCCCCAGAAACCACTTATTACTGACTTTGATAGAACCGCTGACCATAGAAGTAGTCTAGTCTGAAATGAAAGCTAATTAAATTAAAAAATTTCACAAAATAAGTGACCATGTCGAAAAAAAATAACTTTCGGAAAAATGGCCTATTTTCAAAGAACTGTATCTTGGGAACTAATCGCTGAATAGAGCTCGCCCTGGTCTCAAATTGTAGTAAATTTAATCTATTTTCAAAGTATGTAGAGTGACTATACCGTCAGACCATCTTTCACTAAAATATTGAGGAAGAACTGAAAAAAATCCAAGAATGTTTTTTTGGGTACGCCGCCGCTCGTAGAGCATTTTGGAAATTGCAAATCTGACTTTTTAATATTGATTTAAGTCCTAATAACATTAAAAAATTCAGAACAACCAGAACTTTGGCAAACACAAATGTACATTTTGATAGGCCCTTTTCCACTTTTGTTTGAGTTATTTCAAATTAAATTAAACGTGTTATGGTTCTTTTGTCTTACGTATCAAGCTCTATAATAGTTTACCGTGAATATAAACTTTCTATATGTAACGGTTGTAGTTTACAAATAATAATAATAATAATAATAATAATAATAATAATGTTTATTTTCCAACGGATTTGCCCCAATTACAGGAAAAATTTACAAGTAGATAAATAAATAATAATTAAAAAATATGTATCTTTATATTAACACAAAATAATTCTAATCCGACTATGCAAATCAAAAAAAAATAATAATAATAAGAAAAATGAGAATTACTAATAGGAACAAGAATATTTAAGATCAAAATTAAAACTAAATTGCCAAATGTCTAACTGAAACATATTCTATTACAAATAATAATAATATTATCTACATTAATGTCGACTACTTGATCAGTTATATTGTTATACGCGTTGCACATTACTGAAATCGGTGCACTAGCTAGTATATTCGTTCTATGGCTGCTAATATAAAAGGTGGTAGTTTGTCGTGCATTAATTCTCGGTACCAAGAAATTAATTCTCGATAGCAACCATGGGCAGTCTACTCTGTTATTAAGAAGACTATACAAAAACTTGATAGCTATTACAGTCCTGCGATTTTGTAGCGACGTAAAGTTGTGTCTTCTCAATAGCGTTGAGTGTTCAAAATTCCTCAGCGGATAAACTCCATCTTCGAGAAATGATAAAACTTCAAAAATTTTCGTTGTACCGCCTCTAGAGAAGTCTTCTGACATTCATACCGTGGGTACCATATTAATGACCCGTACTCTAATATAGATCGTACTAGAGAGTTATATAATGTAATTAAACAGTCTTTCTGAAAACCATGACAATTCCTGACTATAAATCCATAGTTTGTAAAGGCTCTATTTGTAATGTCTATAATATGCTGACTAAAATCCAAATTGCAGTTGAAAGTAATTCCAAGATCCTTAATGGTGTTTTTCGTTGTAACAAGACTCCATCAACGTTATATCCGTAATTGACAATGTTTTGCTTCAAAGAGAATGAAACGATTGAACATTTTTCTATGTTTAAAGAAAGTTTATTTGAAGCACACCAACGCAACAAACAATCAAGACAATCTTGAAGAAGCAGACAGTCATGTGGCGAACGAATCTCAAGATAAAATTTGAAATCGTCAGCAAATAGAAGTTTCATAGAGTTAATGTATGATGGAAGATCATTTATGAATAATGAGAACAATAGAGGGCCTAAAATGGATCCTTGAGGTACACCAGATGAAGTTTTATATGATACAGATGAAGAATTACCATATCTGACAAATTGTTCACGATCGTTCAAATATGATATAATCAGATTAATTAATGATTGATGAAAATCAAGTAAATGCAATTTATTCGCTAAGATAAAATGATCTATACGATCAAACGCCTTACAAAAGTCAGTATAAATTACATCAACTTGACCTCTGCAGTCAACAATTTCAGATATTGATTGTTTAAATACTGCCAAGTTAGAAATTGTAGATCTACCTGCAATAAACCCATGTTGAACAGAAGTTATGCGTTGTTTCACTAAAGGACAAATTTGATTTAAAAGTACAGTTTCGAATATTTTAGCAAAATTATTTAAAAGACTAATAGGCCTATAATTTTTTATATTAGACGTGTCCCCTTTTTTTAAAACAGGAATCACACATGATCTTTTCCAGTAGGACGGGACTTTGGAGTTTCTGATAATTTTGTTAAAAAGAGTATAGAGAGGAGTTACGAAAACACATGCACAGTCTCTTAGAATATAACTAGGTAGTCCATCTGGTCCGGCAGTAGATTTGTTTTTAGCTGACCTTAAAGCAAGATATATTTCGTCCTCGGAGATATAAGTAACGTTGCATAAAAAGAAGAATTCGTAGTTGTGAGAAGTTGATTGTAGCAAGTAGGATCAGAGTCAATATAAACGCTTTTAAAGTAATCTGCAAAACCATTAACGATAGCTTGAGGAGAAGATAGGACATCATTGTTGTAATGCATAATACTAGGAATTCGAGAAGTTTTTTTCTTGTTCTGAATGTAAGCCCAGAATTTTTAGGGTCACTTTTGATTGTATTTTCCGAGTCCTTGACAAAGTTCTTAAAAGCAGCTGTAATAAGTTTTTTGCATGTGCACGCTGAGACTTGTAAAGCTTGTGATAATACTGGGTGTTAAATCTTTTATATTTTACCCTAAGCGCATGTTTAATGCGCAAACATGTAATTATTTCCGAAGTGTACCAAGAAGGATAATAGTATCGGGTAGATTTTGGTTTAAGTTTTGGTACTGATAACTGTAAGACTTTATTGAGTATGTCATAAAATAGAGAACAAACACTGTCAACATCTTCAATGTCATTTAATCTGGACCAATCTGCAGATGACAGCAGCTCATACAATAATGGATAGTTTGCTTTCTTATAGTTAAAAGTAGTTGAATTATGATTAATTGGAAAATGTTTAAATTTAATAGGAGCTTTTAATTCTATTGACAGTGCTGGATGATATCGGTCCTCACTTACTAGAGGTTCACCACGAGTTACACAACAAGAGACATTTGCAAATACCAAATCAAGACATCGACCATCAGCGTTTGAAAGATAGTTGAACTGATCAAACGAGTTGAAATTTTTAAACTTATCCAATACATTTGTGAAACTGTTGCTGATATCACTGCCGTAACTAGGAACATTAAAGTCGCCTATTATTAACGTCTTATTGTTAGTTGCTAGTTCACAGAACAAGTCAAAAAACAGTTCAAAATCAGTAATAGGCAGAGCTGGAGGAATATATATGACAAATACACTTACTGAGTCTTTATTTGGTAATGTTAATTGAATTCCAATGATATCAATAGACGGAACATTCACATTTAAAAGAGATAAGTCATAATTTTTAGCTACTTTAAATTTGCTTTCCACAGCCAGTAGTACACCTCCACCTCTAGACAAGTTGAGTGATTCATAACTGCGGTCCTTTCTATACACTAAAAAGTTGCAAGGAAATATTCAGAACTAAGTATGTCGGCGACCAACCAAGTTTCCGTTATTGCAATTAAATCGTTGTCACTGGCCAAAACAGAGTTAAAAAAATGTGATACTTTAGATCTAATTCCACGACAATTTTGATATAAAATATTGAGACTGTTACTGCTCTTGGGGTCACTTAGTTTAAAGGATGACTGAGCGGTCCTCTATTTGCTATAAATGGCATATTATTTTTATACTTTAACATTAAATTATTTTCACCATTGGCAATCCTTTCATTTAACTGTTGCTTAGTGGACCTAATGTAATCTCTTTGTGATAAAGTCAAGTCAGGACGAAAATGGAAACGTCTATTAGAATTGTGTTTGTTAGACCTTAAAATTGTCTTAACGTCCTCTTCAGTATCGTATGTAATTTTTAAAGGACGTATACGATCATTAGAACGTACACCGATACGCATAACTATTTTTGGTTGCGGCACAGCACCCAAAGGCGAAACTATAGAAGCAATATTATGTAGGTCATCGGCTACACGCTCCTCTATCGAGGATAGTTGAGATTCAGGGACATTGAAGAGAAGTACATTACAAGCACGCTTTTGACGCTCAGCAACTTCAGTAGCCACATCGTTCAGTATACCTTGACCTCCAGAGTTCTTGAAACTAGTAAATTCCTTCTCAATTTTCTTAAAGTTATCTTCCAGAAAAGATATTCTAGTATTAAAAGACACAAATTGTTCGGTAATATTAGAGAGAATTTCATTCTTAAAGATAGTTAGCTGTTTACTAATAATTTGCTCTATTACAGATATTGATATATTGGTAGGTGATTCCTTGCAGGAGTTACAAGTCCAAGATGACGTATTAAGTAAGATGACTGATTTTTCGGATTCGCTTAGATTAAGGCACTTTAAATGAAAGTATTTTTACATGCAATGCACTTACAAGAAGGAATAGTAGGTGTACCAGCGGAGTTACACAGTGTACAAATAATAGGCATAGTGATTTTTAATGTATGACACGGGGATACTCTTCACACTTACGGGATCCTTCGTAGTGACTAACAAGACAAACAGACTGGATCACGGGAAGGTTAGTAGTATGAATAAACAAAGGAAAAAAATATAAATTGTTTTAAATTAACAGAAGATTAGTTCGTATTCGAAACCTTCACTTCAATTTAATGTAAATCAAACAAAATTAGATGTATGCTTGTGCGGTATCTCTATGAGTGCACGATAAAGATAAGTTGTTGTACATTCAAGAATCACTTAATACAAAACAACAACTTTTGATGCTATTAATTTCAAAAGCAGGTCAAATTAATTATGATTTCACACACAATATGACTTACCTACCAATAAACCATTATTTAATGTTATCTGCACTACTTATTAGATTTAAAATACTTGATGCACACAATTTTAAGTGAATTTTACACAGAGTACCGGAAAACACGTCCGTTCTGCCTGTAATTCTAACTAATCTATCTATCAAATAACAAAAGAAAGCGACGGCTCTAGCGGTACAACCTAGAGAGAAAAAGTAAGGTAATTTGGCTCGATGTAGCGCACTAATTTCGTGGAGGATTCAGTATTTGTAGTAGTTAGAACAGCAGCGTCCGGCTTAGTCTGTGAGTGGGGGGTCCTTGAAGAACTGTAAAGAAATAGACTGCTGCCTAGCAAGGCGCCACCTGCTGGGTAATAGAAAGAAATAAAACCGACCAACAGAAGTTCAACAGGTTTTACTAAAGGTCTAATACGCTACAACGAACACAAGTCAGAGAGACAATTCAATACAGCAAACAAGTCTTAAAGTACTAGGAGAATGTGACAGAAATAGAGAGACTGTTGCATATGTTTACGAGCGTTAGCAACAACAATAATTAAAGCTTGCAATTAATGTGTGGTAAGCTTTTTAGTTACACCCAAATTAAAGTTAGCGTCCAAATTGAGGATTGGTTACTAAGAAGGCTCGACGTACATACGTCACTTACCCACGGTGACTTAAAACTAACTTAAACTCGGATTAAAAAGGTAAGTACCTCCCGTCAACCCAAATAGACCTTTTGTTTTAGCTTCAACCGCCCTATATAAAGCGCCCGAGCTCATATTGAGCTAATTAAAAAACAAAACCAAACGTCGGTTGTGGAGTCTACCCCAATAAAAATTTGCTTATATATTAGAGATCAAACCGTTCTATGTCCCATGTACGTGAGCTTCATACGCATTAATATTGAATAGGTTACTTAAACATTAAAACTGCAGACCGTAGAGTCCACCGGCTGCTTGCAGCTTAACTGAATGCTAAACCGTGGTAGTCGTTAAGTTTATAGGGAAAGGTTCTTAATTAGCCATCCCAGCACCCCCAGAAGTTATCCAGGTGTAATACACGATGAGAATATAAGGTCAACGCACGTGGGTAAATGCGGCCGGATTTAAATTTAAACACCAATTCGACTTGGAAATCTTGAATCACACATTAATAATTTATGTG
Organism: Abscondita cerata; assembly: GCA_030710515.1. Lineage (NCBI taxonomy): Eukaryota > Metazoa > Arthropoda > Insecta > Coleoptera > Lampyridae > Abscondita > Abscondita cerata. Next base: position 54,246 of record JALBCR010002072.1, read on the forward strand.
TAAAATTTTAACTTCAAGAGGCACGCTACAACACCCATGTAGAAAGAAGAAGAAAAATGTCCGCTGATCGTCTCCGAAACTTTTGTTAATTTTATTTCCACCAATAGCAAATTAGCAACATGCGCGGCAAATTCGATTCTCGTCGTAAAATGCTACACACGACACACGTTTTTAAGAAGGCTCTCGACATACGTCATAACTTTGAAAATAAAACCGTAACATATAGTTCTTAAACTGTATATTCCCAAAACGTTTTTCGATTGTCATATACACAAACCACATCTTATACAATTAATAACGGTTTGTTATACTAAATCATTAGTTTCGTAGAAATTGTTAATATCATTTGCAATGAAGACAAAATTAGCGGGTTTCGTTATTTCAAAAAAACTGTGATTAAATGTACATTCAAATGTAATTTTCTTAAATGAATTATTGACAAATGGTCACTGGGAGTAGTTTGTCAGTTTACATAGGTGGTCACATCTGCTCGTGATAAATTTGGTAACCAATTTGTTATAAGAAATTACTTAATTTTATCAATGAAAAGTAGTTTGTTTATAACACTTTCAAAGTATTGGACTTATTAATCCCTATTTTTTTAAGCAATCGCCTGCCTGTACTTAAACTGAAATATAAATTACATTTTTTATGAGATAGTTTCGAATTATTTTCAGTAAACTCCAACAAGAAAAAAGCTTTTAAACTTTATTGAAAACCATTAACCAAACCCTTTCATTAATGCGTACTTACATGGAAAATCAAACTTGCTTAAAACGCAAATAGTTTAAATAAATTTAAGTTTCAGAGTTGGACATACATTTAGGTTTATTCAACTACCAACTAAATTTACTTTTAGAAAGTTTACTAAACTACTAACATTAAAGTGGCAGTTTAACTTACCCGTTAGTCGATTTACAGTTCTGCATGTGTAGTTTTTATACGAGTCACTTGGTCCGACATTACTGATATATAAATCGCCATTTGCTAGGACAACATATTTTCCACCTCTGTCGGTATTCGGATAAATGTCCACAGTACCGTCTTGCACCCACGAAGTTACCATTACAAATTCCGCAACGTAACTGGATATTTTGCATTTTAATACGGCAGTATTTCCAATAATTACATATCCATCATAGACTTGCACGTCGTACTTTTGTTTTACCACTGAAACAAATTATCTCAATTAGTCTACTTCGTCAAACACTAGAAAAGAAAATTTTAACATTTAAAGATTTACCCTTACTTTATTAACGTAATCTGTATAAAATCCGAAATATCTTCATCTTAGTAGAGATATTTCCAAAGTGTAAAACTTTTCGCAATTATAACTTGATTACAATTTGAGTGTTTCGTATAACATACCCGGTTCCTTGTGTAAACATTTTCTTAATAAATTGTTTAGTAAATAACAACGCGATATAACACTGTTACACAATTGAAGATAATGTACTTTACCAAGTTAATTAAAATAAACTTAATGTTAATGAAATTGATATTTTTTTGTAGAAGTTACAAGGTTTAATTCTGGTTAAATTAATGTGTTAAACAGACTAACAGGTATTGTAGAATAAATAGTACACTGTAGACAATAGTACATTCAGGGCGAAATATGAAGAAACGAATGACGATAAAACATACGTGTTAAATCAAACGTACATATTGCACTGAAATATTTTTGTTTGTTTGTTTGAATCGATTTCCATTGGCGTTAAATTTATAGTAAATGTTACCCTTTAATTCAAACGTAAAAATAAGATGATTAAGGTTTAAGATTTCTAAAACCGATCTACATTTTATTTAAGAAAATAATTTGATTTATATTGTATAGATAAATCCTTTCATTTAATTAATTAAAGTATTATTTAAGCAGATTAAGTATTAAGTTGTTATCAGTAGCATACATAAATGCAAAATTGACATTACGTGTAAGGAAAGTGTTTACAAAAGTATTACCGTTGATAAGAAATACAGACACTCAAATTAAACCACATATTCTGGGGCTAAAAATAACTCGATTGAACCTATCTTACCTCAGTACAAATGTGCATGCAAAAAAAGTTATAATTTTTGAAAAGTTTTTTGGTAATATTTCCCTTAATAAAAGCACGATTTTAACGAAATTTGGTATTCAGCAGTTTTTCAGCATGAGAAATCTAAATCTATTCACAGTTTTGATGTACATTGTAGATGGCGCTACCAGCAGCACTTTGGGTAGATTAAAATGTTTTAATTTATTTTTTATTTATACTTTATTTTTGTTATTCGAACTTTTCATAATGAAAAAGAGGCAGTGTCTCGATAACAACTGAAGATTCAATGTCGATTCTCTTGGAAACGGTTGGCCAAATCGACATCTTTCAAGTATACTTTTTTGAGCTCATCATGTCAAGGAATGAACATCTTCAAACAACAATCCAATATACCGAGGGGCAAAAGTTATGAACATTTTAATATGCACGAAGTGCTGCTGGTGGCGCCCTCTACAATGTACAACAAAACTGTGATCAGATTTAAATTTATCATGCTAAAAAACTGCTGAATACTAAATTTCGTAAAATCGTGCTTTTATTAAGGGAAATATTACCAAAAAACTTTTCAAAAATTATAATTTTGACACCCTGTAACTTTTTTTCCATGCACATTTGTACTGAGGTAAGTGAAGTTCAATCGAGTTATTTTTAGCCCCAGAATATGTGGTTTAATTTATGACGTTCCATATGTGTTACACCCTGTATTGATTATTGATACAGACAGGCAGGTGTTTAAAAATGTGAAGGTTAAGTTTCTACAATAACAAATTATTTTAAGAGGTTTAAGGCAAAAACATTATGTGAAATAGAAAAGAAAAGCGAACGATAGAAAAGGCCACGAGTGTTTTTGAGTGTTGGAAGGGAAGAAGATAGTGGTATAGGAAGGAGGGCAGTCGGCGTTTAAAACTTCAAGTGTGAAACGGTAGTTAAACAGATTGGTAGAATTACATCGCAGATGAATTAAAAAGTGCACTTAATAAATAAGAAAAGCTTTTGTCAAAAATTAAAGTGATCAGTATAATACAAACGAGAACGGTCAAGCAAGAAAACTACCGAAACAATCCACATCTGCTGACGTCACTAACGTTTACCACAGAACAATGACATCACCGAGAGCATAAAGGTCGGCCTAACAAATTCATAAATAGAATCATAAAAATTATATTAGTTTTAAGTCAAATATTTCCTTTGTTTGATTAAATTTGTGATTCGCTAAACTATTAATGTTTTATCAAACTCAAGCTTCTGAGATAAGAAACAAATTATAGAATCTTGAATTTTAATTCAATATTTTTATTTAACATTTTCAAACTACCGCAGTGTGATGATTCCTAATAGGGCGAAACACGTTAACACTTAACAGGTGTGATAAAGTTCTTGTAACACTAGTAATTCCTAAAAATTATAATATTACAAGTACAACACCTTTTTGTATATTTTTTATTTCAATGTCAACTAAGATACTAAGCTAATGGTGAAAGAAATGATTAATCATATCTATATACTAAGATTCAAAATGTGTCTGTTTCTTTGTTTCTTTGATTCTTTGTTTCTTTGTCCCTGTATAGACTCGGCCAATATAGGTGCTAGGCGAAAGCTAAGTATATGGTTGGAGCATAGGGGGCGAATGGGAGGAGGGATCCGGGGGGCGGGGTTCACAAGGGGAGCTAATTTTTTTAATATTCTGGTCTCGTCCGATAGGACGGGGATTTCATCTAGTTACTAACTAAAACCAAAGATGCTCTTTGCTAAAGATGAATGAATTACAAAACAGTGAAATGAAATAGGAATACAGTGTAAACAAAAACCCGGTTGCACAAATCGTAATTAGTTAATTGTTAACAAACGGTTCACAATTTGTTACCATATCGGTGGACTTAAAATTTAACCAATAATCGGAAATTAATGTATTAAATGTTCAAACTGAGTACCGTATACTTCTTGACAATAGGAAAGTTTGTAAATTCGTCAAATTGAAAATAATTTGTAGAAATCTATCGAAATTCGAATGTCGACCGAATAAACCAGTGGTCAGTGATAAATGCAGAATCACAAATTGCACCTGCATACACGTTTTTTGTTTTATTGAGGCTCATCAAGTCATCAGTGTAGACTAACTTGATCGCAAGTCTACAAAAATCACTGGGAATAGCAAAATAGAATTTCAACGCATCGTGCGTTGGCTTCATATGCCAGTAGCAAGCGATAGCGATGTCGCATTCATGGATAGATTTCATGTAATGGATTCATCAAATAAAAAGTACTCTATAGAAATCTGATGCCGGCTGTAAATATAACTTATCCATAAAGTGGTGTAAACTGTATCGCTTGTTTATAAATTCTCTTGTAACATTAGCTATTACTTTTGGTGCAATTTTCTGAAGCTTTTGCGTTATTTTTTCATTAAATTCTTGCAAATTGTGTGACTTGTTGACTTAAACCCCATAGATAATAGATCTATGCTTCTAATGTCCTATCGGAACGTATTAGAAAACACAAAACGAACAATTTATCTCATTGAAAGGAAATAAAAAAATTACAAAAAGGTATAGCAAAATAACTCATAGTGACGTGAAACTCTGTATTAGGCACTTTGGACACATGACCATTTCCCTTTCAATGTTAGATATTAGCATTCGAGATACGTTTACGTATTACGCCAGTCTAGTTTGGACAAATTAATTAACGTTACAAGACAAAACAAAACAAGCAAGTTTTACATACAAATCACGTTATACACTTATACATAACCTAACTTTTGTAGACAAGGTAATTCGTACAGAAGCTTTTCTACATTGGTCTCGGTTTATCTTTATCAAGACGTATCGTTGGAAAGATTCATAAAGTGAGAGGAGCTAAACGTATATCGATATGTAATACGTAATACGTTGTCGTGCCCAAAATGTCTATTAAACGTAATATAAACGTAACTTAAAAATTGACAGAAATAAATGTTTTTAATTGTAATGTAAACTTTGTATTAGCTGATTACTTTTTTAAAAAATTACTAAAGAGAATTCCAAGAAATCCCAGTTTTCAACCCAAATTCAAAAAAGCCTCATATGCTAGATATCAGACTAAATATAAGTACCTATAGATAAGTAACGTGCACCTCTGTTTTGAAGTCGCCATAATAGAAAAAGAGGTGAAATTACTGTCACGTGACGCGTGGAAAAAACAAAAACCACTTCACTTCAGCATATGAAAAGGTTAAATTCATGCTCCGGCATGTCACTGTCACCTAAAATATATGGCAACTGTCACTGTTAACCTATACAATACATCATGACACATCTTATACATCTTCCACTTCCACTTACAAATTTCCACTCGTCACGTGTTTTTTTAGTGTCGTCCATCAGTGCTCTCATTTTAGCATTCCGGCTTCACTTTATCGTAAATAAATAAAAAAAACAATTTGTGCTTTTCTGAATTTTCTGCTCGGATTATACAATCGTGCATAGTTCACGGCGTCAAATTCGTGAATTTCAATGTTAGTTGTGAGCTATGCTCACTTTGTTAATTTTCATCTGTATCTCAAATATGTTTGTTGTCTTTCTTTTTTGTTCTCTGTCACATTTATTCATGTTTTATTTGTCTGCATTTATTTATGTATTTTGCAAATGAATAAACGGCTATTATTATTATTTATTTGATTTAAAGTGCATCAACAGCGAAGGTTATTAGCACTTTATTCTTGTGCTGTCTTAGCTCGTCTATTAGGTGTTCACGGTTTAGATCTCATGTAATAGATCGCATTCACTAAAGAATCTGATAAGTCGTTAAGCGGCAAGCGCGCCATATTTCAAGATGTCACGAATTTCTACACCTTGCAATCGTATTTGTTTCTTAAGTGATGCATTTTTGGACATTCCGCTAGAATGTGTAGCACTGTCAGGATATCTTGACATCTCTCACCCCTAGGGGGCGCAACGTCTTTTCGAGGTACAATGATGTAATTTTCGTATGACCTAAACAAAACCCCGTAATCAGTACCTGCTCCCTACGCGTCAACTGCCCAGTTTTGCTGCCGCTTTTAGATTCGGTTATTTCCCTTAAAAACCCGCCACTTTGTACCCATTCCTCTTTCGTTTTTCGAGGAGCTTAGATTTTATGGTGAACACTTGCAATTGTGTTTGTTTATTTTTAATAATTTTACTTCTTCGATGTGCTCCATTTTCCATGGCGGGTAATGGGAATATTAGTCCGATCTTGGACCGACAGAACTAGAGATAACTCTCGCGCTATAGCGTGAACCTCGTAGATGTTACGAGTGTACCCGGCGTGGATGGAAAGATTGGTATCCCTTACTAACATCGGCCTAACTACGTTGCCATTACCTCACATCCTGATTTTATCGTTATATGATAGTGCCAACATCAATCTACGTTTGGCAAGAGATAAATTACCGGACGCGGCATACAAACTAGATCTCGGAGTGGTGTAAAACGCTCCAATGGCGTATCTGATACCTGCATTATGGACGGCGTTTAGCAAATTTAAAGTTAACAATATAGCAGAGCCGTACACGATCGAACCGTAACCTAACTTGGGTAGCACTAGAGATTTATAAAAGTAGAGGAGTTGATCCCTACAAACGCCCCATTTGGAATGCGAGATACATTTCATGAGGGTTAGTGCTTTTATAGATTTACTTTTAATATTCTCTACGTGACGTTTCTCAAAAAAAATGTAATGAAAGAAAGCAAGTTGCCTCTGTAACCCAAATCGTATAGCCTTTCCAAAACACCAAAAGTTCTTCCAGTATCAAAAAGTACTTTGTCGTTATGTCTTGTTCATTCGAAACGATAAGTATTCCTCTAATAGTGTAACTAATTTCATTGGAATATTTGTAATTGTCAACCTTCTTCTCATGTTATTTTGCACTAATTGCATTACTAACTTCATTTCCACAACTTCTTTTTATAGCATTGGTGCAGAAAAATGGTTTCATTTGATCACTTTTCATAGTGACAATCAACTTCTTTATTTTTATTATTGTAGCCAATACTTTTTTTTTGTAGAGGGTTCCGTGTATTTAGACAATGGTTCCGTGTATTGTCTGTCATGCACGAACGATGTTAATACTTTTCCCACATGAGAAATTAGACTACCTACTTTCTTTTCTAAGTCCATGAAGTGTAGGTAGATCCTACAGCTACGGAGCTTTTGCAAAAACTGGTTTTAGGTGCAGTGTTGCAGCTTCTTATGCAATAAAAATCTTGATTTGAAAGACCGCTGCACTTTCTTACTTATTATGATGTACGATGCACCGGTGTCGAGTTTTATTTTTATCCGAAGTATGTCGACTTGCACTTCACCCACGCGATCATAATCTTGACGGAATTATTAATAAAATAGATATGATCTTGTTGGAAGTTGTTTAGGTGATTGTCGAGGGTCAGAATCATTCAGAGTGGTAAGTTTCTGTCCCAATCTGCAAAATGGGTTTTTCGCACAATTTTTGCAGTACTTAATAATAATATTATTATACTAATAATAAAAGTGGTAAAACTTAAGATTATCTGTTATCAATCACTTTGTAATATTTAAATTTTGTCTTTTAATTAGATGATATTATACAGGGTGTGTCTCGACTGTAGCCTGTTAGACGAATAATGAGAACGAAAAAACCGATTCAACTGAAAACTTGTCACTTGATACATGGTCTACTAGATTTAACCTTCAATAACTCCGTTATTAAAGGTGTGCTAGCGCGTTGAGCAAAGTTGTGCTACCTTGTGCTAGCTATTCTGTTTCGCGTGCAAACATAAAAAATTCGATATTTTGTGAGTGGAGAATGAGATCGCCTTAACCCCCCCAGTCTCAAACCTCAATAACTCCGTTATTAAAGGTGTGCTTTGCGCAAAATTGTGTTAGCTGCTCTCGTTTGTGTACAAACGTTAAAGTTATTTACATTAGAGTGTGAAAAGTAGGATTTTACAGCGCGATAGCTTTGTTGGAGGAACGAGCCCGAAGAAACGAGTTTCTCATTATCTGGAGCGCCGTAAAATCACTTTACACACGAAATTTGTATAATATTTAATTATTATAACAATGATTATCAAAAAGTAAAAAAAGAACAAAATTTTATTTCTTTTGATTTTAAGTAAGCCTGGTTGTTTAACCATTTTGACATACACTACATAATGTGGGTCAGTTCATTTGTTTATCTGACGTATAGATAGCGTCATCAATATTATCATCAATAAAAAAATTAAATGCGCCCTTATTCTCTACATTATCGTGTCAAGTATGGTGTAAAGTAAATTTTTTTAAATCAATTGGTCGAATTTTATACTTAGTTTATTTTTAAAACACTCCAAATAGCAACTAAAGCAGCCACTACTTATCGCATAGTAGCCAAACTTTACCGCATAGTGGTCGTACTTTACCACATAGTAGCCGTACTTTACCGCATTGTGTGTAAATAACAAGTTTCAAAACAAGTAACTGAAAAATGTGCTTTACAGTTCAGGAGGCCAAAATAGTAGATTATATCATTAAGAGTAGAAGTAGGTGTTTTTGTAGTGAGCTCAGAGGATTGACGGACAAGACGCCAGTCGAGGCCGGCAACTGGGCGAAGCACAAAAAGAACTTCTACTCTGAATGATATATACTATTTTATCATCAAGCGGAACAATAATGAGTCGAATCTTTGTACATACGGCGCTTTTGTTTTGCTACATGCGTTGCGTTTTGTTTTGACAATGACAGTTGGATAATGGAAATGTCATGCACATGAACACCGTAGGGTAGCCAATTAGTAATATTGGTTAATAATTTCGTTATTTTGCTTTTTTTTTTATTGTTTTTATTACATAATTCAATAATTAAATAAAAAGTGTAAATACTGATAAACAAATTGTGATTTTAAATTCTATAAATGCTTTCTATGAACGTATATTTTGACTTGGTCAAGCGGACCATGGATATTTCAACTCCTAGGATTTGAAGTATTTCAAGTACGACTTGAAAAAAAACCGTTTCTATAGAGATACATAAAGTCAACATTTTCGACCGCTTGATAATAGTTATTTGTCCAACAAGTGTGGAAAGCGATTATTTTTCTCACTTGAGCTCGAGTGAGAGTGGAAAAAGGCTTTCTTCATGTGTTAGACACAATATTATATCCACGACATTCCCCAGAGAAACAATCTAATGAAAAAAGTAATATTTAATAGGTGGGTCCCAATAGTCTCCCTACAGTATTCTGTAGTATCGATGTGGTCTCAATCTGTCATAGCGCAGCCGCGTAATTCTAACCAATAAATGTAGGGTGGCAATTATTAAGAGTCGAAATATATCTAACGGCACTTGCAAGAGCCAATTGACAAGAGATATTGGATCTCGTATCCATATTTTGCAACTTAACATTGAAGGTATATCTCGAAACAAATGCGACCATTTGAGCAGAATAGCTATGGATAACAACATTGACATCATATCACTGCAGGAAACACACCTGGCAAACAACACCCAACTCCAAGTCAGAGCAAAGGTGCCGGGATATAAGGTAGTTGCAAGTATTAACTCAGATATCCATGGATCTATAATGTACCTCCGACAAAATATTGACAAATATAAGATCATTACAACCATCCAGCAGAATAATACTGAAATTATAACTGTCGAGACCTCAGAAACGACAATATCAGTTGTATACAAACCTCCCAATGTTAGATGGCCAAATCCTCCACTTCCAACCCTAAAACATCCAGGAGTATACTTAGGAGACTTCAACTGCCACCATGTCAGCTGGGGATATCCAACTAATGACGAGAACGGAGAGAGCCTATCAAATTGGATGGATGAATTGGATCTCCATCTGGTCTATGATGCTAAGGATCTGAAAACCTTTCACTCAGCACGATGGCAGAGCGACACAAACCCCGATCTGTGCTTTGTTACAACTGACCCATCGCAAGTCCCTCTACCTCATACAAGAAAGGTCTTGCGAAGCTTCCCACGCAGTCAACACCGGCCAGTTATTTTCAATATCGGAATCCAGGTACCTTTGATAAAATCTACACCAAAACCAAGATGGAACTTTCGCAAGGCGGATTGGACATCATATTCTAGAGAAGTCGATTCACATCTACGGTGGATCCCACCAAAATCAGAAAACTACAGAAGATTTGCTGGCGTACTGATCGGAAGCGCTAAGCGTAACATACCCCGGGGATATAGAAAAGAATACATACCCTGTTGGAATAAGAACACGGAGACGTTATACAAAGAGTATGAGAGAACTGGGAACCCAGATATTGCATTCGCTCAACGATGAAAGAAGGGAGCGATGGGAAAGTACGACAGAAAATATGGATTTTACAGCCTCCAGTCGAAGGGATGGTCTCTTCTACGTCGACTTGGAGCTGCCACGCCTATACTTACCAAAGAACCTAAAGTGACCCCTTCCCAAGTAGCGCTGCATATTAAACAACGTTCAGAAAACGTACCGATCCATAAAGAGTTTGAAGAAGCGATAAAGGAAGAACTTAAAATAACTGACAGAGGCCTTGAAGACAACCCTCTTTTCTCTTCCTCTTTCACTAACGCTGAACTGAACAAGGCCATAAGAACACTTAAATTACGGAAGGCAGCTGGCCCGGATGGCATATTCCCAGAGTTTGTAAGGCACCTAGGACAACCTGCGAGGGAATGGCTTAGAAATTGCCTCACAGATATACTAAATACGGGACAAATTCCGGCACAGTTCAGAATAGCCCAGACCCTTACTATTCTGAAACCAGGGAAACCAAGCGACAACCCAACTAGCTATCGCCCAATCGCACTGCTCAGTGTCTGTTATAAATTACTGGAGAGACTAATATATTCTATATAATAGAATATATCAAACCATAGACGATATTATTCCGCCAGACCAGGCTGGTTTCAGATCCAACCGAAGTTGCTGTGAGCAAGTACTAGCCCTAACGTCATACATCGAATCAGGATACCAAAGGGGTCTAAAAACGTCGGTAGCATTTGTTGATCTGACGGCTGCTTACGACACCGTATGGCTGGATGGACTAATACTAAAATTGAAGAAAACAATACCCTGCTCCAAGTTAACTAAGCTAATGGGAAACATGTTAAGAAACCGATACTTCAAAGTCACTCTTGGACAATCAACTAGCAAGTCATACACCATCAGAAATGGACTGCCCCAGGGATCAGTACTAGCCCCTATACTCTTTAATCTTTACACCAGTGACATGCCGGCAACCAACTCTCGGAAGTTCTGCTATGCTGATGACACCGCTATAGCCACTCAACACAGGCTCCTTGAGGATGGTGAGGAAACTCTAACGACGGACTTAGAAAACCTCGGGAGATACTACAAACAGTGGCGACTATGCCCAAACCCAAGCAAAACCGAGGTGTGTGCATTTCATCTTAATAGCCGCCTTGCAAATAAAGAGCTGAATGTTACATTCTGTGGTCAAAGAGTAAAACACAACAGTCACCCCAAATATCTTGGCATTACACTAGACCGGTCCCTAACATATGAAAGACATCTAGAGTTAACTGGGCAGAAACTAAAAACCAGGAACAACATAGTTAGAAAACTGGCTGGGACTACTTGAGAAGCAAAAGCAGAAACACTACGAACGGCAGCTCAATCACTTGTTTTCTCAACGGCAGAATACTGTGCACCGGTGTGGTACAAAAGTTCTCATACAAACAAAGTCGACGTGCACCTCAACGATACCATGAGAATTATATCAGGAACCCTAAAGTCCACTCCGGTACCCTGGCTTCACGCACTGACAAATTTAGCCCCACCGGACTTGAGGAGACAACAAGCTGCTGCTCGCGAATGGGACAAACTACACGATCCTAAACATCCTAGAATTCTGCCAATCCACACGATATTGGATAATGCTTCGGGCCGTCGTCTTAAATCCCGGAAACCCATTTGGCAAGATAAAGTACTAACCGACCATGAGCCATTTCACATCAGAGAAACTTGGAAAACCAAATGGACATCTAATCACGATTTTAGCCATAATTACCATGAGGATCCTACCGTCCCTCTCCCAGGAATGCAAATGGCTAGGAAAGCTTGGTGTAGCCTGAACCGCATCAGGATTGGCCATACCAGATGCAAGTCCATGCTGTACAGGAATGCGACTGCGGAGCGCCAGATCAAACTGTAGCTCACATAGCCAACGAGTGCCCAATAAGAAAATTTGGTGGAGAATGGAGCGAGATTCTGAATGCCACTCCTGCTGCTGTGAATTGGCTGACCTCCCTGGATATCGACTTATGATCCATGGCCTATATCTCAAATGTATTCGTGTAGTATATTTGTTTTTAATTCTCTTAATTTTTGAATTGTTAGTCAATCTGTAAAAGTGTTGGTTTTATGCATGTGTATGTACATACTCTGCCTTTATTAAGAGTGAATTTGTAGATCGTCATACGATAAATAAATAAAATAGAAATATAAGATATTAAATTAAACAAACCTGATTAAATACTAAATTAAATTGTTTAACTAAGTACTAGGCGCATATAGTTCTAATAACACATTCTTAAATTTTTAAAGAGGCTTTTTTGTAACACGACATTATTTTCCTCACTATTTGTAGAGAAAAAACGTCCGTTTTCTAAGTATGTCGTGGAAAAAAGTATTTTTTTTGTGGGGGCTAAGGCGACTGAGCTCAATTACGTCAAATTTGCTTTGGTTTTCATTATTTGTGCTTTTTATATAGTAGATATTTCCCAGTTTTATATTGTGGTTTTCGTTTCCGGGTTGCTTCCATTTGGGAGATCGAAGCCTTGGATAGTAAACTTGGTGATCAAATCTAGCCCGAGACCCGTTCTTACTTCAAGAAATTTCATTGCAAAATCGCAATTTGACTTTATTGCACTACTTACAATTCAAATCAGATTATTATTTAATTTATTTATTATTTTACCTTTTGTTCTATGCTTTTGTTTTACAGGAATGATACACGAAGAAGAATTAAGGTAAGCTGATCCAACTTTGACGTGGGTAAAACATTGACATATCTTGTTTGAAACCTTGCTGTTTAGGCAATTGAGAACTTAGAATATATCTAGGCATTTGCTGGCCATCTATTGGTATTATACTAATTAGCCGTTAAGTGGCAGAATCAGTACTATTTGTTTAATTTTACTAACATGGTCGCCTAAGATCAGGTGTTAAAGTTCTGTGTGACTTGGTGCAAAAAAACTTCGTCAAGTTAGTGAAAATATGTGCTCTAGTAGCATCAAACAAAGTAAGTTATAGTTATTAGCCACTTTAGATATAAATTTCGATTAATAAATAGCATGTTCGTTGAATTTAATTTTTTTTTCGTATTACCGTAAAGGTTATGTTGGCCAGTGTCAGTGTTATACTTAGCTAGAAGATTCACAGTGTCAATGTTATACTTCGTTATAAGATTGTCAATGTTATCCCCTGCTGTAAGACTGACTCACTATAATATTTAGGTTTCATTTGTTACATGCTAATAGTAATTATGGAGGTTAGTAATTTCATTTAATATCTTTCCAGATGTCCAGAACTAAAATACCAAGGCGTTCTGATGCTAGAAAGTACAAATATTATGATGATGAAAAAATATTAAAAGCTGTTAATGATTGTAGAAATGGCGGAAGTTATAAAAGTGTCGCCAGTCGCTATGGTGTTAATCGAACGATTTTAATGAATCATGTGAAAAGACATAAATGCAAGAAAGTTGGTCGACCGACAGTTCTGAGTTACGACGAGGGGGAGATTCTCGTACAGGCTTTGATAAAATTAGGCGAGTGGGGGTATGGCTTTGATCCATTACAACTTCAAAGGTGTATTCAAGACTATCTGCGCAGATTAGATAGATCAAATCCATTCAAAAATGGTTTGCCAGGTATAGACGGAAGCTTCCCAATTTCTTGACTGGTTTGCGAAATGTTTTGTTAATGAAACTGCCAATTTAGAAGGAAGTAAATTACTGATTTTAGATAGACATAATTCTCACATTTCTATGATAGAGCTGATAGATATGACCATTGAAAACAGCATTGAAATATTTTGTCTACCTGCCCATACATCACACTTGTTGCAACCGTTGGACGTTGGATATTCAAATCTGTAAAAAATTCTTGGCGATCTATACTTTGTGATTTTTACACAGAAACTGGATGTAAAAATGTTGACAAATTAATATTCCCTTTCTTGATAAAAAAGTTAGTTCAATCAGGATGTTTGTCCAGAGCCAATGCTGTTGGTAGATTTGAAGGGAGCGGCATATTCCATTATGCAAAGAAAAAATGCTTAAAAAAGTAGAGGCTGCTGAGGTTATTAATGAATCACTATCCACCGATCCAATTAAAGAAAATACCAATATCAGCGTTTCGTTATCTTCTCAAGTCTCCAACATTAATATACCGCATTACATACATCAACGTCCTTTCAAAACTTTGTCAGTGATAAGCCAGCAACATCTTCACAACCCAATATTACACATAATATAACTGAATCCCTTATGAGTGTATTGAAGGATCAGAATAAAAATACAAAACCTGGAAAAAGAAGTCGAGTTAGTAAGAAGTTTGCAGAATCTTTGACAAGCACAGAGGTTATTGATAGGCTTCGCCTCAACAAAGAAAACAGAGACGCAAAAAAGAGAAAGAAAGGTCAAACTATAAAGACACAAAGTTTTTGTGCTGATAATAAGGCCTCTAGCGCTTTGCAAATAGACTTATGAAAATTACAATTCAATCTAATGCGATGTTTACTAGACCTTAGAGCTATGATCAACGTATTTACTTTTCATTTTACTCTTAAAGCAAATTTTATGTGTATATAAGTTTAAGTGTTGAATGGTTGCTATTTATTTTGATTGTTGATTGACCTCTTTCCTATGTCGACCTCATTTGCAAAAAAATTGGAAAGATAGCAATTTTGTTTCCGAGATAATTCTTGAGAAAGCTACTCACCAGTTGTTGCTTTTAAATTTAAAGAAAAAAGAAAGCAATTTTATCCATGTGGTCAATGCTGAATCCATGCGAAAGGCCGCTATTTTTATAAAAAAATAATTGGAAAATATAGTAAGCTCACTGCCTATTTGGTGAGGCTATCGAGAGGATACAAGGCGAAGAAAGCTGCAGTATTGAAAAAAGCACAAGCAGACTAATTTTTGACAATGGCAGGCAATAATGATTATTTGATAATCAAGATAATAAGTGTCCTTTAACTTTTTACAATATATTCTCTTCCCTTCATAAACTAGTCAAGGAGCCATTCCAAAACTGTAAAAAAGCCATTGAAACCTACAAATCACCAAGCGGCTGATTATCATAAAAAAGCCATACTACAAGCCGAAAATCGGAGAGCTATAAAGCTAAACAAAGTTGATGCCGTTGATGTTTTATTCGACAAATCTATTAAAAAACAAATAATAGAAAATCGAGCAAATCTGGTTCCTATAATTGAAACGGTCATATTTTGCGATCGACAAGGTTTGGCGCTGAGAAAGCACCGAGATTCTGGTTCCTTATGTTTGGATGAGCCAGATGAGAATGATGGGAAGTTAAGAGCCTTGCTAAGATACAGATGTAAATCGAGCGACAAAACGCTAGAAAACCATCTCGAGAATTCTGCGAAAAATGCTACTTACATAAGCTCAGTAATTCAAAACGAAATAATATCCACGTGCAATAATATAATACTAAAATAAATAGCGGCTAAAGTTAATGAGTCGAAGTACTTCTCCGTTCTAGCAGATAAAACAAGCGATTAGGGTTTTAGTGGTAGAACAAGATATTCCCAGTGGGTTTATCTTGAACTAACGCCCTAAGATTTTCCAACAAATTTAGTTAATCATACGTTTCTATATAAATTATAATTTGTAATTTTGGTTATGAATTCGTTTGGAAAATAAAGGCCTTATTATTATTATTATTATTATTATATTGCAGGCATAGGATTTTTAGGATATTTCCAGTATGAGAACACATTACAATGTGTACCAGAAAACGTTTTTTGTAAAAAATTTTAAAATGTAACAAAACATATCAAAAATATTTCAAAAATGTATCGCGTGGTAAAAAGCTTTACTTAAATGAACAAGTAAGAGATGCGTCGTTCATGTTCGGCGTGGCTCAGTAAGTTGTCTAAACGCATTACCACTGATTTATCACCGATTCTTACAAAGGTTCAAATCCCCCAGACTGATTCTTTTTTTTAAGTTGTATTATTATTTTAAATAAACAGCGTTTAATTTCTATCAATAAAGAGATGTTATTAAAAGTTAAAATTTTTACTTGAATTGACTACAAATTTACTAAAATATTATTCAAATTATTAAACATACCGCGTGATTCAAAAAATGTTTCATCAAACGTTGCCACGAACGACAAAGCAAGATATAACAGGTGTATCTTAGCTTAGCTTGTACATTTGTCAATTCTGACAGATTTAATTTCAATTTTTTTAAATTAATAATTCAGATGACTTCAATAGTTCAATAGTACTTTGGTAGGTCCAACATATCCAGTTTTATGTATTTAGAATGGACATGCGTGAATTTTTTCATGGTCCACTTTAATGAAAAAATTTTTGAATCACTCGTTACCTACGTATTAATTATTATTACCTACTTAACAATATTAAAACCATTTCAGTACGTTTTAATTTGTAACAATAAATGAATTTAGTTGTTGACATTAATAACAAGAATTACTAGTGTTCAATCATCATCTTGTTTGAATCAATCTTTTATAATAAATAAATATTTATGGTGATCCAGAAAAGAACCGATTGGGATAGTGTCCTTAAATGAATGTTCGAAATGCTGTCCGTTTTGTACTAGACAGTAGCATAGCATTATTGTAAAACTGCATACGAACGTTTGCTTGTAATTGTTTTGTAGGTAGATCCAAAAAATAGAAATTACGTTTACGTGATTAATGAAGCATTTGAACAATAACACAAAATGTAAGGCGGCTGCTACAAAGAATTATAGATAAGTTTATAACAACTGGGTCTGTTAGAATACGTAGTGATGATATTCCTAAACCACTGCGGGAGTTGGAATTGAGAAACACCGAAGTTGTCCTTACTGAAGTTTTTGTTACAAATAAAACATCCATGCGTACTATTTAGGAAGAAACAAGGGTTTCGAAATCAATGGTACAACGCATTTTTCGAAAACAACGATACAACCCCTACAAACTTCGAAGATGCCAGGAGTTGCGAGCTGGCGATGATAACTCCAGAGTAGAGTTTTCCGAAGTAATGCAGGAGACCTGCAACAACAACAGGGATTCCTTGAGAAACGTTGTTTTTACTGATGAGAGCACATTCACTTTGCACAATAAACCTAACAGTCAAAACTGAAAACCCTAACATGGCGGTGGCGGTGCGAACCCAGTATCCTTTAAAGATGAATGTGTGGGCTGGATTGTTCTGCGACAGAATTCTCGGTCCTTTTTTTATCGAAGGCAATCTTAACGGAATGTCCTACTTAGAATTGCTTCAGAACAGAGTAGTACCAGTATTACGACTAACAGTGGAAGATCTGCAACAAGAAGTTTGGTTTCAACAGGATGGCTGTCCAGCACACAACTCGGTGATAGTTTGACATTATTTAGCAAATACCTTCCATGGTGTTATTGGTTTACGGGGACAAATTCAGTGGCCGCCACGATCTCCTGATCTGGCACCTTGTGATTATTTCCTGTGGCGTCATCTTAAAAACAGGATTTATCAAAACCGACCCAATTCGTTAAACGATTTGAAGATCGCAATCCGCGAAGAATATCAGCAAATCAATGCTCCACAGTTATCAAATGTGCGTCGGGAGTTTTATAATAGGCTGGGTTACTGTTTGGTACAAAATGGAGGCATTTTTGAACATTTGCTTTAAGCAAACCATTATAATCGGTTCTTTTTAGAACCACCATGAATATTTAGTTAAAGTATTTATTTAAACACGACGATGATTGTGCACTAGTAGCTGTTGTTAGTATGTCAACAACAAAATTCATATATTGTTACAATTAAAACGTACCAAAATTATTTTAATTTCGTTAGTTAGGCCCAGTTATCATCCTTAGTTATCATTCCATTGCGTGACCGTTTACACCAATACCGCTTAAACTAGGCCGTATGCACCAACACAGCTTAAATTCAAGCAATACTTAAAAACTTAAACACAGTTGTTAAAACCACAGCAACGATTGTTTTCAAGTCTCGCTTAAGTTTAAGCTGTGTGGGTGCAAACGGCACTAAATGTTTAATAATGAATCATATTCTACTAAGGACCAGTTGCACCAACGCGATTAAACTTAAACAATGCTTAAAAACTATCGTTGCTATAGTTTTAACATTTGTATCTAAAGTTTTAAACATTGCTTAAGTTTCAATTGTATTTGTGCAACCGGTTATGAATCTATTCCCAGTTCAATTAAAAAATGTAAACTAATATTTCGTTATTGACCTAAATTAAATGGTGATTATTTAAAATAATAACCCAACTTAAAAAAAAGGAATCGGACTGGAGATTTGAACCTTCGTTAGAAGCGGTGATAAATTAGGGGTAATGGGTTAAGACAACTGAGCCACGCCGAACATCAACAACGTAGCTCTTACCTGTTTATTTAAATAAAGCTTTTTATCACGCGATACATTTTTTGAAATATTCGAAGAATGCGTTGTACCATTGATTTCAAAACCCCTGTTTTATTTATATCAGAAACTGCAGCTAGGACAACTTCGGTGTTTCTCAATTCCAACTCCCGCGGTGGTTTGGGAATATCATCACTACGTATTCTAACAGACCCAGTTGTTATAAACTTATCTATAATTCGTCGAATAACTCGATACTTCTTCAAGCATTCCTAGAAAATTCTGTTGTATTTCACGGCACTTCCACTAAAATGCAAACGAATAGTGAATATTCGGTGCTCAATATTAAATTCTCCATTATTTATACAAATGTATAACAAACTAATCGCAAAACTCAAACAATTATTTAAGAAACGAACAAGGAAATCTTGACACAAAGTACAAAATGTATTCTGATGTACCATTGTTTTTCGACGCTTGTAGCAGCCGCCTTACGTTTTGTTTTATTGTTCAAATGCTTCATTAATCACGTAAACGTAATTTCTAATTTGTATCTACCTACAAAACAATTACAAGCAAACGTTTGTATGCACTTTTATAATAATGCTATGCTACTGTCTAGTACAAAACGGACAGAATTTCGAACAGTCATTTAAGGACACTATCCCAATCGGTTCTTTTCTGGATCACCATAAATATTTATTTATTATAAAGATTGATTCAAACAAGATGATGATTGAACACTAGTAATTCTTGTTATTAATGTCAACAACTAAATTCATTTATTGTTACAAATTAAAACGTACTGAAATGGTTTTAATATCGTTAAGTAGGTAATAATAACTAATATGTAGGTAACGAGTGATTCAAAAATTTTTTCATTAAAGTGGACCATGAAAAATTCACGTATGTCTTTCTAAATACATAAAACTTGGATGTGTTGGATCTACCAAAGTACTATTGAACTATTGAAGTCATCTGAATTATTAATTAAAAAAATTGAAATTAAATCTGTCAGAATTGACAAATGTACAAGCTAAGCTAAGATACACCTGTTATATTTAATAATTTGAATAGTATTTTAGTAAATTTGTTGCCAATTCAAGTAAAAAAATTTAAACTTTTAATAACATCTCTTTATTGCTAGAAATTAAACGCTGTTCATTTAAAATAATAATACAACTTAAAAAAAAGAATCAGTCTGGGGGATTTGAACCTTTGTAAGAATTCGCGATAAATCAGTGGTAATGCGTTTAGACAACTGAGCCACGCCGAACATGAACGACGCATCTCTTACTTGTTCATTTAAATAAAGCTTTTTACCACGCGATACATTTTTTGAAATCTTATATTAATATGTTATGTCGTTGGTGTGAACGCACACCTACTCTCGATTCATTTTCAAATCTATACGAAAATCAACCTTTTTTTCAAATCTTCGTCTCACATTAGAACGGCTTAAGATAAAAGTTTTTTGTACGAGGGCATCTTCGAGGTTAAAAAAATGTTAAAAATAGTCAAAAAAACTTCAAACAAATTGAGCCGTAAGTTGACCACAACTCGCTTATTTACGGACCGATTTTCAAAATTCAAAAAGCATCATACGCGGATAAGAAATAAAATTTTTGGCCGTTTTAGTTTTGTTAGACCTCGCGTGTTTTCAAAAGTTATAAGCGAAAAACGTTTCCGACAAAATTTCATTCGAAAACTAAAACGGCCATAATTTCTAAATTATAACATAAAAAAAATTTATTTAAAAAAACGTTCCTTTTATGACCCTATCACATAATGTTTAAAAAAATTTATTTAAAAAAAATTTTTTTTAAGGAATTTTACATTGTTATACGAATACTGTAATTTTTATAACTCCCGAACCATATTACGTAAAAACACGAATAAGAATCAAAATATTCGTAATTTTGCAAATTTTCGAATGGTTTAACTGTAGAGGATTCAATTTCACTCAAAAAAATCTTCGTATGCACGAACTTGATGACTCACACACGCGTAACTGCGAGCGTTATGCAAACCAAACAGTCAATTTCACCTAAATAAACTTTGTTGTATTACGTTAAAGCGATCGAGCCAATAAATCCGCTTCTAAATATTTTTTAATAAATAATTTCTATTCGGACTACATCCATATCTTATATATTAATATGTTATGTCGTTTGTGCGTCCTCACCTACTCTCGATTCGTTGCGAGCGCACACCCGAATACTCTCGACTCATTTGTACGAATTCACATGGAGTACATACTCTGCATTCATATTGATTACTCAATTGATGAATGTTAATGTAAGTGCTAATTATTGTTCATGACTGTCTGCTCTTTAGAAGCTAATTTATTTTTGTGACTTAACGCATGCTGGCTTTGTCTAGTATTTTTCATATGTTTTGTTACATTTTAAAATTTTTTACAAAAAACGTTTTCTGGTACACATTGTAATGTGTTCTGACACTGGAAATATCCTAAAAACACTTTGGAGACATATAAATCGGACTTTTCAAATTCCCCATGTTAAACCCAATGCTTCAGATTTTCTCGGACACACGGTATATGTGCGCTATATAAATAATGCAAATAAAATCTGCGAGAACTTTTTACAATTTCAACCAATCACGGATATGGCTGGAAATGGAATTGCTAATACGTTAATAGAATCGCTCAAAAAATTTGCTTTAAACCTTGAAAACATGATAGGCCAAGGATTTGATGGAGATGCAGCCATGAGTGGGGAAGTTCAATGGAGCTCAAAAGTTTGTTCAAGACTAATACAGCTTAGCATTGTGTGTCCACTGTGCCTCTCATAGTCTGAACTTGGCATTTCGGACGCATGTGAATTGCCTTCTATTCGTTACTACATGGGAATATTGAACAACGTTTATAAAATTTTCAACACTTTACTGAGTGTAATTGAGAATACAGAGTTTCAAGTTTCTCTGGAAATCGTGTCAAAAGTTTTTGCTGTAACTCTTCCTTTATGCCAAATGCTTCAAAGTGAGAACTTGAATCTAGTTGCAAATTGGCAACCCACATAAATGATGTTCTACTGAAATTCCGAGAAAACGCCACTGAAGAATTCTCTGCACTTTTCAAAACATTGAAAGCATAAGCGATGTATTCGAAGTCAAAGTTAAAATGCCAAGAATACTTGGCAAACAAATCCATCAATCCAACATTGGTGCAAATGACCAAGAAGAATATTAACGCATCACTATTTATAATCAATTTCTGGACTTCACCACCAATCAATTGCATAGCAGATTATTAAAACACAAAGACATTCTTTAAAGTTTCATGTGTCTTTTTTCTGCCAATTCGGAGTTCGACAAGACTGCAGAGGACAATGTTCGTAAATTGATTAGCCATTACTCCGCCTTGCTAAATATTGACTCTGGCAGCAATTTGCCTTATCATCACCAACTGTTTTGAAAAGTGGATTAGATGCGCTCTAGATGCAATAAAAAGATATTCCCAACTATACATACACTATTGGAAATATTAGCAACTCTAACCGTTACAACTGCCAATAGTGAGCGGTCTTTTTCAACTCTACGACGTCTCAAGACTTACCTGAGAAATACTACTAGCGAAATTTGACTAAATGGTCTAGCTATGCTGAATATTCACAGAGATATTCTTGTACTCCCTGAGGAAGTTCTGAATGAACTTGCCTGCCACGACAGAGAACTTCCAATTCGTCTGTAGGGCTCACACTTAAGAATGTAAGCACCCACTGTTTTAAATAAAGAATTTTATATCGACACTGATCTTTAGTCCAACAAAAATTTCATTTTCAAGTCGTAGGTAGGATAAGTGCATGGTGTATGTAGCACATTTTCAACATCTAGAGTACTAGGTGCAAAAATATGCTACTGGCTAATAGATATGTGTGTTTAGAGAGAAAGATGAATAGGTTTTGAAAATTCAAGGCGCCATTCGAAAACCATTTGCTGTAACAAGATCAAAACATGAGCTGGTAATTGTAGTAAGGTTAAATCGAGAAAATTTTAATCCTAATTTAATCCCAAACTCCCCCCTTACTGGTCTTCTGGATACGCCGGTGAGATACAATAATAAGTCGATTAAAAGGTTCTGGGAGTGTAGTCACTTTTAACATTTATTATCGTAGGATAAATATTAAACCCATCTGTAAAGAGTTTTAATAAATTACCTCATAAAACATGAAAATATGTAAATGTCGCAGATTTTATATTAGCTAAAAACCTAAAGAGAAATTGCAAATATTTCATGTCAGTAATATGCAAACCACACCTGAATAAATTGATATCACTTAAAAGCTTTCATGTAAGTAAGCAGCTGTGGCACCGTAAAATTGCGGAGACAGGAAAAGAAGGCGGGGAAGTTGAAAATCAACTTGAAAGTCTCAGAAAATGAAAAATAATGGAATTACAAATTTAATTTTCCAGAAAGAGCGACTTACCTATACTATAACAAATTTATTTTTTGTAAGTTAAATTGCATTTTAATGAAAGTACGCTCTTTGAAATACTTTAATCTGTTTTTATCTGTTATGTTTTATGCAACGCTTTAAATAAGAAGCTGAAAAATTGGAAAAAGAAATTTTCAATTTAGAACTTACTGTAAAGCATAAAAAACGGTCCGTTTACGTAGTATTTTTTCATTGGTTCTTCTTCTTTATCTTTTATTTTGTAACGTTTGTAAAATAAACGTCAAACTAATAAGATGTTTGCTATAAATGGAACGGACAAATACGTCCACCTTTTTCCGAGAACAAAAATAGTAAATGTCTTACACCTCATAAAATGACTACTTTGGAGTTTACGGCAACAGACATAAGAGTTTATGGCATCATCACGGAAAATTAAAGATTAATTTTAAGCAAGTAAGTCTTTACTTTCTTAATGTGTAACCGATATAAATTCAATTCGCTTATTTCTCAATTATGCGAACAGGCTATGGAAATTAGATGAAAGCCAATAAATTGCGAAGCAATTATTTTACACGGAAAGGGAACCTTTTCAGCTGCTCAGTTCCTGGATTTTTCAAATGAACGACTAAAATAACCGTTTTTAACTTTTCCTTTATATTAGAAAGTTAATTAAAATTCCTTTAAGGACTAAATTTATGCAATGATTATCTTTTTTATCTTGATTAATATCTGAAAAGTTATAATTACGATGCAAAGAGAATAACATAATCGTTTGCGATTTTACACTCACAAGTGGGTATTTAAAAGTAATTATAATAATGAGTTTAGATTGAGTTTTATGTTCAATTCCTTCAACACAAAAGGAGGAAAAAAGTAATATCTACCCCTTTTCTAATCAACCTGCATCCTAAATTGGGGATAATAAGCGATATGTAAGATGCGGAATTGAGTTACAAAAATCGATTTCTTTAATAATTCTTTGAGTTAAGGGTATTACGAAATTCTATGATATTCTATGATACGTAGTTAATCTACTCAGATTCTAATAATATAGCATAACAAATCGTATTTTAAAATTAAAATAAAATAAAATAAAAATATAGATAATGATAATGAACAAAATTCGTTATAAAATTCCATCATAACTTTTGATTTTGGTTCAAATAAAAGTTTCTTTTAGTTCAAAGTTTCTAAAGCATTAGCGAGATTAGAACCTAAAGTTTAATGTAAAGTTAGAAGCAAAAGTCAGCTAAAATTATTAGTATGAAGTTTAAATAAAGAGAAAATGCAATTTCAAAAATTGAATTATAATAAGTATACACACTATGTCCAATTAAGTTGGAACCATATAGGAAACTTGTTTATTCTTAGTTTTATGAAAAAAAGTTATTCTTTATAAAAAGTTGTGCATGGTCTAAAAACTTAAAATATAACTATCATATATTAAATATCTTGACCCTATATACAAGGTTTGTCAAAAAATATGAAGTTTACTCAAGAGTAAAGTACACTCATGAAATTTAAAACTTGGACACCACAATTTCTGTAAACAAAAGTTTGCACATTGTGAAGCGGGCTTAAGGGTATCATTTACAATTCTAACAGCAGGTAGTCTCAGCAGGGGTTATCTTATAGAAGGACTGTAGAATGAATCATTACACTAAGCACGATTTAGAAAATAGGTAATTTACGTTGCTTACTTAATTTTTTTTTAAAGAATATATTTGAAGGTATCGCTAATTAAACACCATAGCTCGATTAATTATCTAATCAAAATTTTGTTTAGGAAATGTTTACAAAATAAAATTAAAAATAATTTTGATTTAAAAAACGTCTACAAGCAATAACTTTTAAATTAAATCAAAAAACTAAACATGGTTATTTGGGTTGACTAATTATTATTACTTATTTTTAAATAAATCTAACCTACTAATTATTGTAAGTTATTAAAAAAATCATTAAACTTTCTATTCATAATATTTAGTCCTTACAAAATGTATATTTTATGACGTTTCATTTTTTCTGTAGTTAATATAAAAAGTGAAAATAAAACTAAGGCAATTCTTATTGTCAACGTATATATTTAGTTTTTTGACAAGAATTTATTACATAATTATAATTAAGATACCAAGTTATAGTTTAAAATTAAATGAAAACGTTTTTTTTAAATAAAGGTATTACTATATAAATAAATATAAGAAATCAATAATGGGTGTGACCTCCATTATTATTGCATACCTTTATTATAAAAATATTGACAATTGTTATTAAAAAAGTTAATTATGATAGAAAACTATTGTTAGATATCAATATTATCTATCTGCCATGACGAAGTAATTTTTTCAAGTTTTCATTAACTTCACTGTATTAGCATTTGTAATTTGCCGATAAAAATTTAATTTACGATGCCTTGACAAATTCTGTTTATTAGCAATTATCGAATAGAATGATGTACTGACGACAAACGTCGAATCGTTAGTTAGAATTTATAAAATACAAGAAATGGCGGTTCTGTTAAGTTGTGAGGAGAAAATTGAAATAGTTTTGATTGTGGGAGATAATTATAAGACTCATCGTGAAGCAGCCGCTATTAATAACAACATATAGAAAGCATTCGACAGTTACAAAAATTGTAAATAAATTTAAGAAGTCTGGAAACGTTCAAAATAATTTCAATAACAAACGTCAGAAGCGGGTTGCTAGTGAGGACACGGAATTACAAGTAATGCTATCTGTAGTAGAACATTCTAAAATATCATTGAGAAAAAGAATGCCTTTGTTCAGAATGAAGTAAGTAGAGGTAGAATTGCAAACAATTAAAAAGTAAAAATATTATCTATACAAACCCCAGTTTGTTCATACATTACAAGAAGAGAGATTATCACAGGCGGTTTGAATTTTGCTCGTTAATAGAAGGAGAATTGAGTATCCTTTTATTAAGAAA
The DNA here is from genome assembly GCA_030710515.1 of Abscondita cerata. Lineage (NCBI taxonomy): Eukaryota > Metazoa > Arthropoda > Insecta > Coleoptera > Lampyridae > Abscondita > Abscondita cerata. The sequence continues at coordinate 80,229 of JALBCR010002072.1, forward strand.
TATAATTTTACCGATGAGGGCAACATTCACATCAAATGGAGCTATCCGTTCACAAAATTGTCGCTGGTAGTGTGACAGTAATCCTGACTTTACAATCAAAACTCGAGGTCAATATTCATTCAAGACCAACGTATGGTGTTGTATTTTTTAAAATAAAGTAATAGGACCATATTTTTTTCGATATTCCATAAATGCTCAACTTTATCTAAATTTTTTGCCAAAATGAATCATACAACGATTTTATTAGTGAATTATCCTTAGTAGATTGTCAACGTATATGGTTTCAACAAGACGGTGCCACATGCCATACCACAGTAGCTGTGAGAGAATACCTTGAAACTATATTTAATGACAAAGTAATACCTAGATATTCGTACATTTTTTGGTCAGCTAGATCTCCAGACTTAACTCCTCTGGATTATTTCGTATGGGGTTACTTAAAATATAGGGTTTACCAGCAAAGGCATTTTCACCATATTGACCATTTAGAAAGGACAATTACAGAACCATGTCAGGAAATTACGACAGATATGATTAAGAATGTAATAAGAGAATTTGATAGACGAAGCATTAAGTGTTTCGAAAAAGATGGTGGATATATTGAGACTTTAGTTAATTTAGTTGTTTTATTTCCAATATATTCGTATAAATGTTATTTATTAGGTTTTAGTTTAACTTGTTTATTTTTTCATTTGCATTGTTACATAACTTAATAATTACCAAAAATAATTTTCATGGTAGATGGATAATATTGGATATCTAACAATAGTTTTCTATTATGATTAACTTTTTTTAATAACAATTATTAATATTCTTAAAAATAAAGGTACTTTACTCTTGAGTAAAACTCGTATTTTTTGACTAACCGTGAGTATATTGGGTTTTTTCCTATTTGTTTTAATTCTGCATATGCTTTTAGCACGTTATGTTCGACATTATGTACGCATTGGTTATTGTACTTGGATAACTCTTGAAGATGCTGGAGTGGCTAATTAAGACCCTTCCCTATAAATGAAAGACAACACCACCGTTTCGCATTAATTAAGCTGCAGACCACCGGTGAAAATCATGTCTACAGAGGTTGGTTATGCTGCATACTTCTAGCGAGGGAGTCAATCGCCTTCTGTTTTCTTTGCACACCTTCCCTAAGAGGAATTCTTGGAACTATCTAACTTCCCCGAAGTGTCGATACCGTCGCTAGCAGAATACCTTCATTCTCGGAAGTATACTCTACCGATTACAGCAAAGTTTTAGGATTTAAGCCACTTATTCATAATAATAATGCGTATGAAACTCAAGTACATGTGACATAAAACAGCTCGATAACTAATATTTAAGTAACTTTTATCGGTGTACACTCCTCAACCGGACGTTTGTGTTTTTTAATCAGCTCAATAAGGGCTGGAGCGCTTTATTTAGAGCGGTTGTCGCGGACACAAAAAGGCTTTTGAGTTTGCGGGAGGTACTTATCCATTTATTCTAGTTTAGATTCAGTGTAAATCGCCGTGTGCAAGTGATATGTGTACGCAGAGCCTTAATAGCAGTTAATTCTCAATTTGAATGATAATTTTAACTCGAGCGTGATTAAAGCTTACCTGAAATTTGACACATTAATTGCGAGCCTTATTTATTGTAAGCTGAATTGTTTGTCTCTCTCTCTCTCTCTGGTTTGTGTTCAATTTAGCTTATTAGATTTTAAGTAAAACCTATTGATCTCCTGTTGGCCGGTTTTATTTCTTTCTTTATCCAGTAGGTGGCGCCTTCTTAGACTAGCAGTCTAATTTCTTAACTTAGTTATTCAGGAATCCACGCAACTTTCCGACGAAGCCGGACGCTGCTGCTCTAACTACTATAAATATTCTTATCCTCCACTAATTTAGTGCGCTACATTGAGCCGAATTCTCTTTGGTTTTTTCAGGTTGTTCCGCTAGAACCGTCGCTTCTTTTTGTTATTTTGTAAACAACAACCGTTACAAAATGCACTTGTCAGAGTTGCTTTTTACATAAAGAATACCGTGAAGTATATAAATGCTTCGTAAAGTTAAAATTCTAAATTTAATAAATTTATAAGTTTTTACAATCATCTCTGTAATTGATATTACCTAGTACTCTAATTGCGTGATGCTGCAGTGCAAAAACTCGATTGATACCTTAACAATTACCCCAAATAATATTACAATAATACAAATGACTTTGAATTGTTGCTGAATACCTATAAAAGTTTTAATGTTCGATTAGACACATTATCGGCGAGACACCGTAGCAGGAAAATATTTTGGCTTAGAATTTTAGATATTTGCTCTACGTGTTGGTTAAATAAAAGTTTTGGATCAATTAAGGACACTTTAACACTTTCTGGATTGACAAGGTTATGATGCTTCTGTGAAATTAACATCTGCATCGTTTTGGTAGCGTTTAATTGAAGACTAATAGGGTTGCACCACTGATTGGCAAGGTTTATTACATTATTATTGCTGCAATTAATATACTACTTAATTTTAGTTTATTCTGAGAATGGTAGTGTTGGTGGTAGAGGTCCTAAAATCGATCCCTGTGAACCTCCTTTTTGAAGTTTTTGAAAATCTCACAAATTGTCGCCAACCCTGACAGCTTGGGTTCTGTTGTTTAAATATGATGCAAGTAGAGAGGTACTGTTTTCGTTAAAATTGTAGTTATTCTTTAGTTTTTTTATCAATATCTCATGTGAAACACTGTCGAAAGCACGTGTGATATTTAGAAAAATTGCCATAGAATAGTGTCCATTTTCAAAACAATTGGTAACAAAGTTAATTAGCGCATCTGACTGTTTCTGACTGTTTTTTCGAGACGATTTATTAAAAAATTGTGTAATGGTTAATGTTAATCAACGCTGAAAGGAAATTAACGTAGATGTGGGCCACTTAAGCTAGTAGTGCGAGCACGGGCGATATCTCGGAAAATATTGGGTTTAAAAGGAAACTTTTTAATAAAAGTTGTGCAGATTGATGAGCAGAACCGTTTATTTTAGACACCCTGTATAATGCATAAAATCACGTTAGAATCGCCCAAGAAATCCAAATTCGCAATAAAAAATGGGTAATTTTATTTAAAAAAACATAACTTTGGTATGTCGCGCTTTTATGAAACGCCTTGTATAAACTAAAATAATTTTTAAACATAATCGATGTGCACTACTTTTAGTAAAAAAATTTTTGTCTACGCCAAATATTTTCCGAGATATCGCCCGGGGTTTCGAGTTTTTGTTGAAAATAGAAGCAGTACCTAAATTTAGATCAAATAATAGATCATTTTTGCATCTACTCATGTTAATGTATCTACTATTTATATCCCTTTTTTACAATGTCGACAGTTTGTCTATGACAATAAAAAGAAAATTAAATACCAACATACGTTTTCTATTTCTAAAAGTGTTGACTACGAACCACTCAGAAGGTCTTCTATAGGAGTGGGACAAGTAACAAAGATTCTGACTTCTGAGTAAGGAAACCTACAAGAAAAATAGGTGATTCTCATAGTACGCGGCGTATAAGAAGACGATGTTTTTCAAATTCTTGCGGTCGTTTACTTCAGTGGCGTCGTATTGTGCATAATGTTTATTTTAATGATACGCATTCTTCCAATACATACAAATGTGATATACAAATGCTTGGTATTTTTATTATAATTAGTACCAGTCGTATATCGTCGCGAAATAATAATATTTGGCTAAATAATAAGGGGTCTAAGGTTGCTCCTATCCGAGTGTTAAAGTTGGAAAAGTAAAATATAATTTGGTTAATTATTAGCCATTTTTGTAGATACAAACTTCACAACTTTTAAAATTACTTCAAAAATGGCTGTGAATACGGGTCATAGTTTCTAAGAGCCGCCATACACAAACCACATTTTTGCAGTTGAGACAACTACAAGCTGTGGTTAGTCCGACCGCTAATTGTGACTGAGTCAACCACATCTTGGCGATTTGTTTGTAGTTGCATTGATTTTATATGGCAACGCGCTGCAGCGTCTCTCGAACTGCATTCCGACTGAAGATGCCCGTTTTGACTGCAGCTGCGCGACTGGATTTTTCCGGTCAGAACTGACTGTAAAATGTGGCTCATGTACGGCGGCTCTAAGGCCGGTTTTAGGCAAAACGTCTACATGCCCGCAACATAATTTAAAGAGAACAACCACATAGTCCTGCAACAGATTTAGATACCAGTTCAGACGATTCTTTTAACATTAAAAATAAAGTTTTAACTGATCGTGTAATGTCTCGAAGTGTCATTTTCGATAGAACAAGGTTTTGTGCAATCAAAAAAATGCTAATTACAAGACAATTTAAATGTGTCTGTGACTATCATTTCTACCTCTCTACCCTTCTGGCTAAGCATCTTATTTTGTTGTATAAAAAATTATCTGTGTAACTTATTAATGTTTGACATTTGCTAGTTTTTGATATTTTATCTCTACACTAATGCTGGTCATTCCCAGCACATACATTACACTTACATCACAATCAGTCACAATACAATAATTAAAATAATTGTAATATAATATACAAATAAATAAAAGAGAGTAAACCTAATCTTTTGAAACAGAACAGTCAAGAGGCCCAGAACTTGTATACTTGTCAAAAGAGATGTAAAAACACCGCCACTAACTAACTTCTGTTCACAGGACATAGTGGCAGTTAATCTATACTAAATTCACTACAAAAACACTTGCCCCAGCGTGGAAATAGTGGAACTGGTGGAGAGCTGCTGGGAAACAAGGAAAGCACTTCATCATCGGATGTCACTCCAATGCCCACCACACCATCAGGAGGAGCTCAGACACTAATTTAAGAGGTAAGTCATTAGCACAATTGGAAATAAACCAACCTTTATAACTAGTAATAGAAAGAAAGTATTAGATATAACGATAGGTACTAGATATACTAGTAATCTCGTTAGGAAATGGCATGTGTCTGATGAAGAGAGCTGCTCTGATCATAGACACATCAGGTTTAAAATCATTGGGTTACACTATGAAACTGAGACTTATCGCAACCCTAGATGGAAAGACTGGAAAATCTATAAAGACAGATTAGACCAGAACTTATCCGGCACACTAGGTACGGTAAGCAAAAATATTGAGCTGGAAATAATGGCAGAGCAAATTGCAGATGCTATGTTAGCAGCCTACAATGAGAGCTGTCCTCTGACTGTGAGACACACTACCAGAAAAGTTCCGTGGTGGAACAGTGTCTTAGAGAAAGCAGGCTAGAATACTTTTCAATAAAGCAAAAACGTTAAGGATGTGGGAGGCCTATAGGCCCTCTTCAACTGAGTACAACAAGGCACTCAGGAGGGCTCGGAGATTCTCGTCGAGAAGGCATTGTAAGGACATTGAAACGGTCCCAGACAATGTCAGGCTCTATAAGATCTTATCGAAAATCCCCCAAGGTGCACTTCAAACTATTCGTCGCGAAAACGGCGAATTAACAACAAATGAGAAGGAGACTTCTTCGGGCTCACTTCCCAGGAGGAAAATCCTACAAAGGTAAACCACTAGATTGGGCCAAACAGGGGCCGGACTGGCAAACGGCCAAGAAAGTGGTAACTTTTAAAAAAATCAAATGGGCCATAAATTATTTTCAGCCCTATAAGTCATCGGGTCTGGATGGAATCATACCCATCATGCTACAGAAGGGAACTGACCTTTTGTGGCGTAGACTATGCAAAGCATTTAGGGCTAACTTAGCCCTACACTACTGGCCGAGGACGTGGCGGCTCACCAAGCTGGTTTTTATTCCAAATACTGGCAGAGCAGACTACTTCCAAGCAAAGGCTTATAGACCCATTAGTCTAATGCCATTCGTACTAAAGACAATAGAGATTATGGATATGCATATTAGGGAAGGGATTCTGGTGACCAGCCCTCTATCCCGAGACCAGCATGCATATTTTTCAGGAAGATTTACAGAGACGGCTCTTAGCACCCTAGTACCCTAACTAATAGTAGGGCGGAGAATGCTCTGGAAAATAAACAGATTATGTTGGCGGCCTTCTTAGATATAGAAAGCGCTTTTGGTAATACATCTTTTGACTCCATAACCGCGGCCCTGAGGAGATGTGGTCTGGAAGAAATTAGCTGTAGGTGGATTGACTGAGTGCTAAGACAAAGGATGGTATTCACAACGCTTTTTGAGCATACGTTAACAACCACGGTAGCCCTCGGGGAGGAGTTTATTTTTCCTCTGTTGTGGAACCTAGTCATAGATGGATTGCTAACTAAGCTCAGAACAGAAGGCTACTTTTCTCTGGGGTATGCAGACAACCTTGTCATTCTAGTAAAAGGCAAGTTTTCAGTCACGATCAGAGAACAAATGCAACGTGCACTGAATGTGGTAAACAGATGGTGTGTGAGGGAAGGGCTGAAAGTATCTCCCCAAAAGACCACCATAGTGTCGTTTACACGCACAAACAAATTAGAGGGATTAGGACTTCTTTTCTTAAATGGGCGTGAACTAGCTATATCTAAGGAGGTAAAATACTTGGGGGTAATCTTTGACTCCTAGCTTACCTGGAACCAACATATAACAAAAGTCATACAAAAATCTGAGATTACCTTAGCGGTAATCAGACGCATGTATGACAGAATGGTGGCTCAGACCAGAGATGGTACACTGATTGTACACAAGGGTGGTCAGGCCCGCCATCAGTTACGCGACTAATGTATGGTGGTCAAAGGTCATACAGGAGACCACAATCCTAAGACTAAGCAAGGTTTCAAGACTTGCTTGTCTAAGCATAACAGGGGCTCTGAAAACTACGACCACTGCAGCACTTGAAGCAATGCTAGGCCTTACCCCCTTACACTTATATATTAAAGGGGAAGCAAGGCTGGCGGCATGCAGATTTCAGTTATCTTCAGCTGACTCCCCTCATATAAGACGTTTAGCAGACATTGGAGGATCCCTACTTTAGATGGGGTCTGACCATATGGTGACCAAGCGCATTGACAACGCACTCTTTCAAGTAGTCATTCTACATTGGAATGACTGGATAGACTACAAAGAGAAAATTTAAAAAGACTGTATAATCTAGTATACGGATGGTTCTAAATCAGAGACGGGGGCCGGATTACGAATATATAATGAAAGAGATGATTTAGATTATGCCCTCCCCCTGGGCAGCCTAGCGGCTGTCTTTCAGGCAGAAGTTCTTGCCATCATCGAATGTGCAAAAACTAATATAGAGAAGAACTACCACCACCGTAGGCGTATCTATATTATGTCTGACAGTCAAGCAATACTGAGAGCTTTTTTAAGCCAAAAGACCTCATCTAGACTGGTTTTTGAATGTTTTAACACACTCAATACCCTGGCAGGCCAATACGAGGTAACTCTTGTCTGGACGCCTAGTCATTCGGGCATTGTAGGGAACATCAAAGCTGACAAGTTAGCTAGGCAGGGAGCGACAACGTCTTACGTTGGGCCAGAACCAGCCTTGGGCATATCAAAAAAGTCGAGTCGCTTAGCAGTCAGCGAATAGACTCGCAAAGAACATAAGGCGTACTGGATATCAAGACCAGGCCTGATACATACTAAGTGTATGATTATAAAACCTTACGTGAAACAAACGGCTAAACTAATGTTAAGCCGGGCACAGTTAAAGATCACGACAGGGCACATAACGGGTCACATGGCCCTCAAAGAATACCTGCGGAAAATTGGAAGATTCACTGGCGACACTAACTGTCGACTATGTGAAAGAGCTCCCGAAACAGTACTGCACTTATTGTGCATTTGCAAGGCGCTGGACAATAGAAAACAACTAATTTTTGGGCGCAACAAAATGCTACCAAAAGAGTTAAATACGTATCCACCCAACGACCTGTACCTATTAGTACAGGGTATTGAATTTGGATACGTCGATTAACAACCAAAGGAAGCACAATAAATCTTTTTGGCTGCGGTGCATTCGAAACCACAGTGGTAGACGGCTTAACGGGAAAAAAATCTTTTGAAAACTACTCGTAATTATCAAAAGAGAGTTTTGAGAATTTGTGTGGTTTTTGTATTTCATTTTATGAAATATTATTAGAAAGTATATCCCTCTTTCCAAAGAAGTCATTGTATTTTACATTCTAAATCTTTAATTTTTAATAGTAATAGTTAATAGTAGTAACTATTTTATAAATAGTAACTGAGTTAGAAATAATCATATGCATTAATAAACTAGTTAAAACTTAGAGCGTAACCGAAACCCTAGCCTTTTAACGCTCAACATTCATTTACCATTCGTAGAAAAACCAACTCTAAAATATCGAGAGAGAAAAGTGAGAGAAAGTGGGAGTTAGAGCTATAAGTCTTAAACAACTTTCAAAAGAATGAGTAAAAGTTTTGTGCAATTAGGACCTTAAATTTCTCCTTCAAATACGGTTCAACAACTAACGGGTCTTTATTTTTTATATTTCCGGAAAGAGTTTAATTAGTTAAGAAGATTTAGGTATTAGAAGAAAATTAAAAACAGGCTACTTAACATTCTAGTGCAAACGCATTATTTTGTTCATTAAGTTCGTGAACATTGGCTGAGTTTTTCAGAATCTCTTTGTCCCTGATTTTACTGTACATACAGTTACATATATAAACGTCAATTTTAACAAAAAGCAACACGTGTAGAGTTTCATGCGTTTTATACGTTGTGTGTTTATTGAAAAGAGATGTTTTTCGTGTTGGAAGTGTTAAAAAAAAAAGATTTTGAATATTGTTTACATTTTGTGGTATTTCATACAAAATACATACATCATTCTGAGTGCGGAAAGCATTTCCAATATTCTTAATCGGTGTAGTGTTCTACTTGAACTCTTTTTACTCTTGAAAAGCTTATCGATCATTTAATATATGAACAAAAAATTTATTAGTTGTAAAACAGGGGACAGGCTTCTAGTTACTTTAATATACGACTTATAAAGTTCTAAATGTGTTCTTAGTAAGGTTGAATGACTTGACGCACTCGGGTTTTAAAGAAAGTGTACACCTCATCCTCCCCAGTTGCCGCTTTTCTAACATGAAGTATTCAGTACTTCGCCTTTACATTTTCTGTCACGAGTTTAAGCTTCATCTACTATTTTATGAGGACGTCAAAGGCTTTATGAACTTATAAGCCGGCTTTTGTTTAATGGTGTGTACTCTACTTGTTATAAAGCATTTAATATCTAATTTATTATTACGATTTTTTTATAGAAACATTTACTTCGCGTTCACTATACATAATCTTGATGGAAACGTATAAAAATTTTAGTTCATTAAAAGCGTTATTACTAAAATTTAAAGAACTTAACTAAATAATCTTATTAAACGAATGAATATATTTTGTGCAAAATACATACTGGTTTATTGTTTCTTTGATAAGTCTAGGATAAATCAATGTTGTCACTTTTAAATAAATTAGGTTCTACAAATCAATCTGCTAAAACAAATACAAATATTTCACCCACTTAATTTTATTGCTTCTCGGCTGGTTATTGTTTTAAATTCAATAAAGAAATCAAATATAATAATGAAAATGTGTCTACAAGAAAACTACACCTACCGAGAAGATCAGAGCTTTTTACTTCAAAAGAACTAAGGATGCATTAAGAGCGCACCGTACATAGTGAGAGTTAATAGATGGCGGTACTTTAAAAAACAGGCCTTTCTATTTTTCTCATTATCTTAAATTATAATTAATATATCACTTTAAATTAAACTGCTACGTTTTGTAAACATCAATAACAGCAAGACAAATTTTCACGTATATATTCGTTTATTTTGTAATGTAAATTCTTTCCTACAGTACTTGGTAATTTACAAAAAGTGCGATTTCATATTTGTTTATTGCCTTCAGTATATTATTTTTATTAATTATCCAAAGTTTGAGAAAGAAATATGCAATTATTCTCGAGAATATGAAAAAATTGTGTACAAACTAAATTACAAATTGCGTCATGGCTTGTATTTTGAGTGTAACAGTTCAGCTATTTCCAAGAGGTGTCGCTTGTCCTTATTCTATTTAACTTTCTCAATTGAGCTTTTATATCGTGGTTAACAGTGATGCATCACTAATATTTCTGTTTATATGTGAGCGCGAACTTGTAACAGTACCTATAACCTAGTGTTATCTGTTTTACACATTAAGAAAAAAAATAATATAAGTCTTACTTTATTTTTGAAATTTTTAATTCTTCAAATCAATGCCAATTTTATTAGAATAAAAATTACTAAAACTATCCAAATACATAATGTTATGTTTACCGGTTCGATGGAGAAAGGGACCCAAATTTGAGACACTTTTCATAAATTCGAAATAAAGTTCATCCTTGAAGAAATTTTCATTTATATTGTATTAGAATACTTGCTTAGTGTATTAACAAAACAATGCTACAAAAACTAAATTTAAACAACTATCTAGGAAGTTATTGAACTTAATGTTTCTTCTTGTAAATTGTCCCATAAAATAAATGGTTGCTAATTTGAGACACGATTAAACCTGACCCCTCAATTTGAGACACTATTCACTTCACTTTCATTCACAGAATAAACATATAAAATGATTATCTTTAATTTTTCCACACTCTTCATGGGCCCATCTGCTGCAGTGTACATTTTGCCCTGCTAGCCATGCTTGTCTTTGGAAAATCTGGCCGAGCAAAACACACATTCAGCATCGCTTCCTCTGGGTTTGTCTGAAGAGGAATCAGCCAATGTGAAACTGGTGTTGCTCTCCGAGCTTGAGCTAGAGGAAGATAAGCGTGTTTTTCTTTTTGTTGTAACCCTGATGAGGAAGGTTGGTCTATTTTTAGAACAGAAGTTTTTTGGAACTGATGTGGATTTTTCATCAATTTCTTCAACTGTTTTCCTACAGGTTCTAACTCTCCGCTGATTTTTTTCTTAGGTATTCTTCTGTCAGCTTTTTTTTCTAAACTTACCTGTAATTCGTTTTTGTAAGGAGTAAGAATGATTATTGATGCTTTTCCAACCTAATATTCGCCTTAGTTTCTCGATTTTTGTATTCAGGCAGAGAACGAATATCCGTGGGAGAAAATATTCTCTTTGAGACTGATTTGCTGAGGGTGGACTTGGTGATCGTTCATTTCTGTCCTTCGTTGAGGCAGGCATCACTTCATTTGAGTTGATTTTGCTGCTGTCTTGATTCTTGTAAGAGGTGTTGTTCTTGAATACCTGTTTTGTTTTCCATGGCATGCACACCAAAATCAGAATCTCTAAAGATGTTTCTATTTAAAGGCACTAATCCTGTTTTTCTGAATCTATTACAGAATATTTCTATAGTAGCAACTCTATTGTAAGTTTTGTAAAATATAGAAACAACGGCGTATGGGGATATAGAACTTAATTGGTTCTCCCGGAGCCAATTCTCTATCTCTTGGGCGTAATAGGTGTTTAATGGAAACATGAATAAAACGTATAAAGGCTGCATCTTGTTGGTCGAATGAGGCGGGAGACAAATAATCGTAACATAATTTTTGTTTAGCTAAATCTATGAGTTTAATGTTTCTCGTATGTGAGTAATGACCATCCAACACAAGTAGAACTGGAGCGGCAGCTGTGGGTCTTGTAAATTTGATAAAATGCCTGAACCATCTCGTGAAGATATCGGTTTGAACCCAACATGATATGTGACACTCAGCTACCGCTCCAGCAGGAGCTCCAAGCATTAGTTCTGATTTTATGTTTTTGTGAGGAAAAATTAATAATAGTGGTACATAAACTCCTGCAGCATTCATATAGGTTATCACGGTGATTAGTTTATCTCTTTCTGCTGAAGTTAACATTGAAACCTGTTTTTTTTTCTTCAGTGATAAAACCTTACTATGCTTATGTTGGACTATTGTAATGCCCGTTTTGTCAAAATTAAACACTCTTTGGGAAGGTTCTTGAAGATTGGAATATTCTGACTTATAGAAGTCAAAAAACGCTGAAACTTTTTCGGGAGTTAAAGATTTTATACGAGCAGCAGACATGCCATGGGGTGTTCTCATCGAGAGTTCTGACTGTCAACAAAAACAGTCGTGTGTTGTAATAAAAAAAACTGCAAAAGGAAATTTTAAACACAAGTGATGAATTACTCCAAAGTTGTTTTAATCATCCGCCTATTGTGCAACGTAAATTACACCGAATATGTAATAAATAATAAACTGAAATGTTGTGTAGAATGAACGTTAGCAGATGAGCTTACTGACATATATTTCAACACGTGTCGAATAGTTTGCTTCATTCGCTTTCTCTAATTATTACAGTTTCTGTGTCTGTTCGTATTTTCTGGAATTACTTTGCTCGATGTCTGCTGAGATTTGATTACGTTCAGAAATTGTGGGTTGTCTTTTGGAATCGTTCCTACATTATGCTGTTGTAATTGGAAGGATTAACCTTTCGACCTTTACTGGTACTCGACGAAGTGATATGCTGAAACAAACCTATGTTGTTAAGAGGTGCCGAGTGAAATTCTGTCACGCAAGATAGCGGAAAGCAGCGGCTTTGGGGGTCTCGTCTTACCACCGGAAAGGGGCTTTCCTTCAATACTGTGCCGCCGACCTAGATCGCCATCAGTGCTTTGTTTTGCAGCTATTTAAATTTTAGCGTGTATATCCAACAATTCAATTGCCCGTACCAAATCATTGCTTAATTATAACTGGAACTATTGATGTCGAACGCTCCAAAAGGACGCCTTAATAAACGATACCCGTATGTAATGCTAATTATGCACCCCAAAGCACTTAAGAGTTTGGGGCTTCTATATAGATATATATGTATATAGTATACCCACTAAACTCCACCCCCTTATTTACTGTCATTTCGGGATCGTGCTTTTGCACCTGCATCAGAATGGGGTGACGTTTTGTTTGATGTATCTTATTTCTGTAGTGCTCTCTCCACTCTTTCCTTCTCTTTCATTATCTTCTTAATTGTTTCATTTATTTCATTCCACATTTTGGGTTGAGCATGTTATTTATAAAGTTGTTTGGTGTTATTTTTCTTTTGTTAATTCTTCTATATGTTTTCTTTCACTCTCCCATCTCTCGCATTTAAATAAGGTGTGTTCTGGGTCGTCTTCCTTTTTACAAAACATACAATCACCGTTTTGTCTTATTCCCATTCTCTGTAAATATTTTATAAAGCATCCATGTCCCGACAGTATTTGTGTCAGATGGTAATTTACTTCTCCTTCTTTTCTGTTTATCCATATGCTCAGGTCCTTTATTAATCTTCTCGTCTATGTTTCTTTGATTTCTTATCCCACTTATTTATTGATTTTTTCTTTCTTCTACGTACATTTCTGGTGTTTTTTTTCTTTGTTTTCGTATAGGTTAACTTTTTGTTCAATAATAATCTCGGTTGGTATCACGCTTGCAATAATCATCAACTGATCCGGACTTGGTGCCTTGCCACTTTTTATTCTTTTAATGGTCTGTAGAATTTCTTCGTTGGTAAATAATTCTAGTGAATATGTGATTTTTTCTATTTTAAAGTTTTTGCTTTGGATTTGTTTTATTGTGAAGAGTTTTTCAAATATTTTTTTCTTCTATTCTTAAGTCTTTTTTGTGATTGACCAGCTTTACTTGATCTTTTATTATTTGGTATTTGGCATTTTTCCATTTTTGTCGCTTCTGATTTTTGGGGTAGCTAATTCGAAATGCTTTCTTTATTAATATTGCACAGTCTTTGGTTTTCTATCATCTTTGATATTTTATTGAAGAATTTTATTATTTTCTCATTATTTGTTATGCCGAATATGAATTGTTTTATGTTTTGTATGAATGTAAGCTTTCGCGGCTGTTGTCACTAAGATTATTATCTTCCGGGTTGAGCCGTGTTCGTCCTTCCTTCCTACGTTCTCTGCTTGACGTTTCGCTAACCACGCTGTTAGCTTCTTTAGAAGTTACTCTAAAGTTTTATGTTTTATTAGATTTTCGTTTTTCTCTATTTCTAGTAATACGTATTTGTGATCACTAAGTGTTTCATCTTCGAGTACTGTTTATTGTATCTTCTTTTTGCATATCCAATTACTGATCATAGTTTTATCTATGTATGATCTCCCGTTTTTTCTGACAAAAGTTGGTTTTTTCCGTCATTTATTATACCGTATTATTATTATTACGTAACTTATTTTCAGGTAACTATTGCTTAATGTCAAAGAATTGTAGGTCGCTGAACCAATTATTTGTACTCAACGGTTTCTTATCCTGTTTGCTAGTATTACTATCAAAGTAACCTTGATGAAGTACGTTTTTAAGTCAAGGTGACGGTTATAATTAATTACTCATTATTACATTTGAATCCACACGCTCTGTGGACGTAGCTAGCTGGTTAAGAACAACGCTCAGGGAGGATAAGAATCCGTCCCACTCAATAACCACGGCTATCGAGTTGTGTCTATTATTTGTTTGCTGTGTCGTTAATTACTTTATTATCTTGTGTGTGAATATCACCGAGAGAGCACGATATTCTGTATTGCTACCGATATATTTTGTGTATGACGTATTATGTGTGAAATTACGCATTAGCTAAGACAATGTAACACACATCCAAGTACAGAAGTTAGCATGTTGTTTGCAATGGTACAATCTCTGGCCACCCGTTCGTATGTATATACGATGCTTGGAATATGGATTATTTGTAATACCACAGATTTGAGTATACATAGAATTCCCATTTTTAGAATATTTTCAAAATATTAATTTTACATATTTTTCCTTTAAATAAAAGTGAATGTAAAATAATTTTTAATTAAGACTATTCCATTGGCTTCTTCAGTTGCATTATAAAACTGTTTTTTTTTATTTTTTTTTTTAATTCAAATGAAACTGTTTATAACGATTAGGCATATAAATATAATCCATATTTGTCAATATCTAAATAAATACGAAATAAAAATTTTATACTCTACCTAATTAAAGGGCAATTAAAATTATTTAAACGCCTTAAACTGTAATTTTGGCAGCTGTAATTTGAAATAAATAAATAAAAAAAGTTGTTGTAAGTAACATTTTCTAAAACTATTACTTGATTTTTTCTACTTTATGCCTGGAGCTACATAAAAACAACGTTTTCTAATTATTTAATTTCACAGCAGATATATTAATTAATCAAAAAAATGTTTAAAAAGGCACGTCATTCAACAAACTACATGTATGAAAAAAGTTACCTTTTGTTACTAAAAAAATTTCACAGTTAAAAAAAAAATAAAAAGCATTTTAACGTGGTATTTAATTTACAAAAAACCCGGGAGATTTCATATTACAATTTGTGAATTGTGTTCAAAACTGGTACAGGAAAATAAGCAAACATTTAACTGACAAAATACACATAGACCCTTAATTTAAAGTATTTTGTTGAATGCACGACATTTACATTAATTCAATTGGGCAAAGCAGAAAATTGAATTTCCATAAATTTGACGTCTTTTGTAATACAAAATATAACATTTACTTTCTGGAAAAACACCCATTAATGTGTTCTGCACGACTTATCACACGTATTAAATTGAAATTGCTCAATTTGAAATTAAACAAAAAATGTGTAAGTTCCTCTTCAATTCAAATTTTCCAGCGTAAAAATCACCTAATATAAAGTGCCATTTGTATCGTGGACGTAAAAAATGATTCTCTTTTGTCCTTTTTGCAGATGTATCTACGTCTAGATAATATTTCAAGAAGCAATTTATTTGAAGCACACAAATAATTGATTAAATTCGTTTTTATTTCAAAACTTTCTGTTGATTTTTCTACCTATAAAGGTGAAAGTAATTGTTTTATTTCAGCTTTTGATGTTAAAATGAGACAAGTTAAATACTATCGTAAATTATCAACCTGAATTATAAGTTAATAATGTATATATGAAATTCGCGCATGTCTTGTACACAAAGACACTATCTTCATTGTGAGAGTAATTTTTTTTAATATCTTTCCCTCCGTACCACTTTTCAAACTTTATGTTGATTTTCTGGTGCTCATAGCCCCTTACGGTGGACAACCAAATATACTTTACACGTGAATCGTCTTTCAGTGCAACAGCCGTTTTTGGTATTTCTATTGTTGAAGTTGACATTGTACAGACGTTTTTAAACGTGCTCCTTCAGGTATGTCCTTTTGAGGTAATATTGGATATTTGAGGTAGTAATCAATATTTAAGATCCCTTTATTACAACAAAGTTTGACAAATGCCAATTTTTTCACGGAGGACTTTGAATCTTTCTGTATTTACTAATTGTGCAGTTTTTGTGTCGACATCGGTACTTATTTGGATGTTGTTGTTCTAAAAATTTGGTCGCTGTGCATGGCAACTGAACCTTTGTAATTATAATCACTTAGGAAAGACCATCCATTACTTACCAGTATTATCAACCCAGCCGTATACTATATACCATGTTCAACCGATACCTTAAAGCCGCCACTGATGTTCTCAACTAAGTTTACTTTGAGTACTTTTTTTTGTACGGTGTAACCGTAATTAACTTATAAAAGGTTTCTTGCTCATGTGTGAAATGTTATTAAGATTGAAAATTAATTTTTAAGAGACGAGTTAAGCATTGTTTAACGTTTGTAAACTCGAGGATCCTTGCAGTAGTCTAACAATTTGTTTTTATGTTTGTACTAATTCAAACGTTTTTACGTATGCACACACACTCAATTATTATTAATAGGTTTATTCATTATACTCAGTATACTATTGGCTCGGAGTAATAAACCTGTCAGAATTATCGAATCTCCCGTATTACAGTGGCGTAGGTACCTGATACGTTTGGAAAATCATATTTTTAGTAGGTAAATATATTATAATAGTAAAATCTACCTTGATATGAATTATTATGTGGTTTATTTTATTGTTTCAATCCTTACTTTGTGGAATCTATTTTTCATAGTAAATAATTTAATTCAGCAATATTCCACCGTTTAATAAGATATAAATAGCTACAAAACTTTTGTAAAACGCAGTATTTGAATATAAAATTAAACTCTAAAATCGATAAATGACAAATGTGTCGTTTCTCAATTTGTCTATTTTAAATTTTAATTTTATATAGGTACGTATACTGAGTTTTATATTTACTATTATGTGGTTTGTTTCTTATTATTACAATTAAGAATCGATATAGCTAAATAAAGTAATTTTAAAACAATTATTCTTTAGCGTCAAAATGTGTGTTGGATTATCTATCATCAGGTAAAGTGGGGTCGTTAGCGCAGTCATTACGGCAGACGGGTTGTAATTTCTGCGAAAGATTACAGATAATTAGTTGTTTGACCGAAGGGCTTCGTATACTTTCTAAATGAAAAATATGTTTAGTTTGTTATTAGCAATGAATCGGCTTGTTTGTTTGTTTGTGTGTTAGTGCAAATAATTTTGAAATGGAAAACTTTTCACCAGCAAAACGTGTTAAAAGTGGTGCGTTATCTGCTAATGAAAAATTATAATTTTAAATGTGCATGACGCTGTTCGATGTCAACACCCTGCAAAAAGTGTCGATGATATTGTAGGATTATGTTCTGCAATGACGGGAATATCAAAATCCACCATTTATAAACTAGTGAGGGAAAGAAAAAATTTGGGACAAGTGCTTCACCCACTTCCATCTCCTGGTCGGCGCCCGATGGAATTAGATGATGCAATGAGGAATTCTGTCCGTAGAAAGGTTCACTCGTTCTACTTACGGAAATAGATTTCTACAATCGATAAGATTTTACTAGCAGTAAATGAGAATGAAAATCTACCCCAAATGAGTCGTAGAACACTGTGGAAACTTCTTCGCAAGTTGAAGTTTACTTGGGAGAAAATAAATAGAAGATCCGTTTTAATTGAAAAACAAGAGATTATTACATGGAGGAGAAATTATCTTCGGGAAATAAGAAAATATA
Source organism: Abscondita cerata (assembly GCA_030710515.1). Taxonomy (NCBI): domain Eukaryota; kingdom Metazoa; phylum Arthropoda; class Insecta; order Coleoptera; family Lampyridae; genus Abscondita; species Abscondita cerata. The sequence goes on from JALBCR010002072.1 coordinate 98,109, forward strand.
GGCGTGAAGGCAGGCGTATATTCTATTTGGATGAAACCTGGATCAATGCAGGACATACCGTAATTAAAACATGAGATGATAATACCGTTATGAGTGCTCGACAAGGATTTATAGAAGGGCTATCGACAGGATTTCGACAGCCTTCTGGGAAAGGAACACGGTTAATTATTACTCATATTGGCAATGAAGATGGCTTTGTAGATGGTGGTTTGTTAGAATTCGAATCAAAGAAAACTGGCGACTACCACGAAGACATGAATGCTAATGTGTTTCAAGAATATTTTGAGCAGATGCTAGATTTGATACCCCAAGGATCTATAATAGTTATGGACAACGCCAGCTACCACTCACGAAGATACGAAAATTTACCTACCAGCGCTTGGAGGAAAGCAGAAATTATAGATTGGTTATCTGTTAAGAATATAACTTTTGAGGATGACATGGTGAAAAGAGAATTATTGGATATTGTTAAAGTTCATAAGAATAAGTATATACGTCATGTTATTGACGAAATGGCAAAGAATCGGGGCATTGAAGTACTGCGTTTACCACCTTACCATTGTGAGCTGAATCCTATAGAGTTGGTTTGGGCTCAAGTAAAGGTGACGTCGCTCGTAACAATACCACTTTTAAACTCGACGACGTGAAAAACTTCTGAAAAATGCATTAAACAAAGTAACACCTGAAAGATGGAAGAACTGTGTATCTCATGTCGTTAAGGAAGAAGACAAATGTTGGCAACTGGATAATTTAGTAGAGATAACATTGGAGCCAATTATTATATCAGTAAACACACAAGACAGCGATTCTGATTCCGAAATGGAAATTTCAGACGAGGAAGAAAGTTAAATGACCAAGCGTAATGTGCCTGAAACAGTGTTCTACTCTCTAAACACCATTTATTGTAACCATGAGTGAGTATTGTCAGTTATTTTTAAATATACCTATTTTACCTACTAATGTCTTGTTATTTAAATGAACATTTTTATGCCTGTTACTTTTATCTATTCATTTTGATAAGTTTCCATGACAACCACATAATTTTATAATTGAGCCAAATTTACTTTTTGATGTCTAAAAATCGGTCCCCGCAATTTAATTGTAATTGTAATAAATGTACTGACAATATCTGCATTACTATTTTATATTATATTTATGTCATATATTATTTATATGTTATTTATTTTATTTGTATAGTAGATCACATTACAAATTTTACTTCTTACGTATTATATACCATTATTTTTGTATCTTGGTATAATACCCACATCTACGGCTATGATTCTCGTTTCGTCAGTACCTGGGCTGATGGCAACGTGTTTACACAGATTAAACTATTGTTCTCAGACTCTAGATGTGTCGATATGCTGCAAGAGCGGCACAATGATCGTATTTTGGTTAGAATTTATTGGTTTTACTTAACCGTAGAAGTACCGCTTTCACAAGAAAATAAAGAATTATTTCAAGCAATTATGATTTATTACTCCGCGCCAATAGTATACAGACTTTACTAGTCTTTAAGCACGTCCTACGGACACATAAATTTTGGCTTATAACTTTTGACCTTAAGGTCATAGGTCAAAATGATGTATACAAAAGTTGTTTACCTTGTCAAGACAAACATATTTGCTAATAAAAACAATAATTAATTTTGAAGTTTGGGGAGAGTGGGTGTGGCTAGCCCCCCAAGGGGTTAAGTTAGAGTATCAAAAACCCTTGCATCCTTCAAATCCTCTATCGAATGGTGTATTTAGTTTTTTTTAAAGACCTCGGAGGAGATGATAAACAGACAGACAGAGATTTCAAAGAAATTATATAAATAGATAAATTATTGATTTTCTTATTGACCACCGCCGGATTTAAGGTTTTTGGGGCCCGGAGCTATATCAAAATGTAGGCTCCTATAATTGGTTTTATTGATTGAAACTAAGTATATAATCTACGTAATCATGTAAAGCTTTATTTGGAATTACAAAAAACGTACAGTAATTGTTTTCATGTTTTTGATACTGAAAATTTATGAATAATGTCGGAAAATTTTTAAAATCTCATTAGGTTACTTTCAATCAACAACAAAGAAACTGCCGACAACCTAGATTCTCCCATTGTTTCAACACTTTGTGTTTCTAGAATAAGAATATCTCAATTTCTATGTTTCACATATGCTTTGCTCTCTTTTTAATAAATGTTGCGTCACCTAGAATCGTCTCGTGTTCACGTAACACGTCCGAAAATGTATTCGCATATCTTTTGTTTGTCTTTTGGAATGATTAATCAAAATAGATTAAATTAAAAAAACCAAATAAAATAGCAATAGCAACTATTATACCGTGTGTCCCACGAAAAAGTTAACATAAGTATTTACTATGTTAAATTAAAAATTAACGTGTATCTTTTCAAAGCGTATTTTTCTTAAAAATTAGTAAATTAAGTTATTTTTTGTAAAATTTTATTTATTAACCGAATGGATTTTCATTTATTAAGCAGCCGTCGTGGATGAATTAGTTAATTTGTTCCCTATTATTTTTTTGCGTTTTCTAACTAGGGTTCGATTCCGATTGCAGTATTTTTTGTATTAACTTTATTATCATTATAATAGAATTTTATAAAGTGAACTTAACATTTTGAAAAAGATTAAAACTCATTTTTTAAAAATTGTATTAATAATGACATCAACAATAATTTGATTAATAAAAAATTACGACAATCGGAATCAAACCCTGATTTATTCCCATAAATCATAATAAAAATTTTACTGTTTTTTAATTATCTAATACAACAAGTTACTACATTGTGCTCAAATTGTGTCAGAAAAAAGATATGCACAGTATAGCAACTTTATTACGTATACCCAATTCCTGTCTTCAAGATCTTTGTAAAAAAAATGAGTTTACATTCGGGCCCTATATTGCACGGGGCCTGGGGCTATAGTCCCTAACCCCCCTTTTAATCCAGAGGTGTTATTGAATGTGATAATTTATAAATTGTTTTGATTATTTTTTATAAATTTTTGGTGCGTCGCGTCGTCTAGTCTTGTCAGATTAAATTCTCTAAATTTTTTTGTTTTTCTTAAGTCTTACTGCTTGAGAACAATTGCTAAGCGCCGGTGCAGATTTAGAAGCTCTCAGTCACATCTTTCATTTCATCACAACCCACTCTACTACATAGGTGCTACGGGTAGGTTTTTGAGCTACTTTATGAATATTTAATTTATTTTTAATTTTTTTTTATACTTCTACAACAAACCCGTAACATTGTTATTTTAATTAATATAATGTGTCCACTTAAGTTGGCACCATATGACAAACTTTTTTATTATTAATATTACAAAAAAACGTTATTCTTGATAAAAAGGTCAGCATGGTGTAAAAACTAAAATGCAAATATCAGACATTAATATTTTTCAGTAGTAGACGAGGTATGTTAAAAAATATGAATTTTACTCAAGAATTTTTATAATATGAAAATTCGTTATCATTCGTTTATTTAAAATTGTAAATATAAATTCAAAATGTCTGTGGTATTGAAATTAGAATAAAAAGTAGAAATTGTGCTGCTCAAGTTGGTTTTAAGAAGATACTTTTTTGGGAGGATCGTATATACAGGGTGGTCCAGGTTATTAGACCATTCAATAGTTCATCAAAAAACAAGTCGAAATACATACTTTTATTTTTTTCAAAAACGCTCCTTAAGAAACATACAGCCCTTCGAAGTTTAGTTTTAAAAATCCATAAACAAAGTGCATATCGGCGTATTCTTGATTGGTGAATCGAAAAGGCATTTTGTTGTTTTTAACGTTAGAAAATACTGACAAGTGTCGTATTATTACTTACTTCATAATGGTTACTTCAATAGGTACTATTTTAAATATGTTATAACTGTTATGAAGGTAACATTCTTAACGGTAACCGTTTAGGAAACAACGGACAAATTCAACTGTGAGATTGTGGCGCAGTTGTGGGGCGAGAGCAACAATTAGCCTATGATGAATTATGAAAAGTTGTCACGAGCTTTGAGATACTATTACGACGGCGATATGATTTCGAAGGTGCACGGTAACGTTTCGTTTACAAGTTCGTTTGTGATTTAAAACAGTTACTCGGATACAGTGCCATCGAAATTTCAAATTTAGTTAATTACGGTAACCCCAACTGTATGATGTAAAAATGTGTTAAGTTATTAAGTTATTAAATATTATTAAAAGTGTTTTAAACTTTTAAATTCATTTATTTCGTAAACAAAGCCTCCAATCAAAATTTACAAAAGTGACTTTCTTTTCTAAATTGATCTAAAATGATCATTTTTAAAAAATAGGCAGTGGTGTAGAAAATGGGGGAGAAAAAGTGACCCCCCTGTAACTACGCCACTGGACAGTTTTGACAAAATTACTTTTGTCAAGTAATGAGTATATATTACATAGGTAAGTACTTCTACCAAATTTTGTCAAAATCGCTTCAATGACCAGAGAGTTATGACAAAAAACTAAACTTTGAAAGGCTGTATCTTTCTCGGGGAGCGTTTTTAAAAAAATAAAATGTGTATATTGACTTATTTTTCGATGGACTATCTGATGGTGAATTATTGCTGCTATAACCTAGACCACCCGGTTTATTTCGATAGAGAATTAAAATCTGAACAACTTTTTATTTGACTTTCTTTTAGGAAACGCTCCTTAAAAAGTTATTTATTAAATTAACGTCATAGTATATTGGAAACATTAGTTAAATTAGAAGTTGAAATGAGTGTCAGTGATCGGGGGTAAACGGTATTAAGTTACAGTTATTACAATTTGTTCTTTAAAAATTTTAAAAAAATCATGTGATCGGTAGTGAACGGTGTTGGTAGGTAGGTTACAGTTTTTACAATTTCTTTCTTTAGAAAATTTAAAAAGTTCATGTGATTGGGGGTGAACAGTGTTGGTTGGTAAGATACAGTTATTACAATGTCTTTTATTAAAAAAATTTAAAAATCATGTAATTGGAGGTCATTTCCTGTGTTCGGAGGTGAACTTTTTAAGGAGGCCTTCTCTAAAAAAATGTAGAATACAAAAGTTGCTTGCAATTAAATTCTCTATCGAAATATATATTCGACCCCTCAAAAAGTGTCTTTCTAAAACCAACTCCTACCAATTGTGTTAATTGTAAGTGATAATTATTTATATTTTTGAACATATCGTATAGGACTGAAAATTTTTAATATCTGATATTTGCATTTTAGTTTGTACACCATGCAAAACTTTTTATAAAGAATAACTTTTTTTCCTAATATTAATATGTTACGGTTTCATTTGATATACCGAATAAAACGTGTGTCATGATCAATACGTTACGACGAAAATCATAGTTGGCGCGTATTTTGCAAATTTTCGATTGGTTGAAAATAAATATCGATTGATATTTCTGAAGACGGAACCGGACATCTTGTAACTACTTTCCATCGTGCTGGAAACGGGTAGAGTTTAGAAGTTCTTTAATTAAAATTACGCTAATAGTTTAAATGCGTTAAAAGATTTCCAATAACAATTGGTTAAGTTATATTCGTCAAAACCTACCGTAAGTACTCGTTCTTTTCTCTTTTTCTATGTACAAATTTTAAATGCCACGTGGAATTCTTTTTGAACTTTACGTTTTTTCTGCGTTTTGTTCCGTATCTGGATAACTTCCTGAAGTGTTTGAGTGGCCGATAAAGACATTCCCTTTCGACAGAGTACCGCGTCTACCAATCTAAAGGGTGGCTATGCATTGTGGCTTAAGCGAGGGAGCCTAATACCTTCCAGTTCTCTTCATCTCAATACGGGCTTGTGCGCTTCAATTTAAACGGTTGTCAGGAAGGTAAAAGGTCTTTTGGGTTCGCGGGAGGTACTTACTCCGTTAGATAAGTTACTTTTAAGCGTCAGTGTCGTTGCATGTTCGACCCGATAAATTGCCGTGTGTAAATGATATATGCACACCAAGTGTTCCTATCAGATAGTACTCAATTGAAACGTTAACACTACAAATTGTGTTTCTGAAGCTTATTTGTAGATCCGGTGCGTTATTTGTATAGATTTTTTTTATATTATTAAGCGTAACTACTGCTTAAGGATACTTGACGACATCCGAAAGTTTTTCTCCTTTCTCACTCTCCTGTTACTATAGAAATATTTAAACTGTCTGTCTTCCTTTTATGGTTAATTATTGTGTCAATTTGTTTGATGTAGGGTATCTCGTTTTAGGATAAAGTAAAACCTTTTGGTCTCTTGTTGGTCGGTTTTATTTGTCTCTCTTACCAGCAGGTGGGGCCGTGTTAGGACAGCGGTTTAATTTCTTTGACCTCCCTAAGAACCCCCCCCCTCCCTCCACTTTACGACGCCGCCGAAGAGCTGCTGTTCCTACCTAAACAACTTATTCCTACCAACCTACTACGATACACTGATCCGTACTTTCTTTTATTTTTTTTAGTTTTATCTAGAGCCTCCGTCTATTTGTAAAATGAAATCGTTACAAATAATAAAAAAGCTTCTAATATGGTGCAAACTTACGTTGATACAATGTAACTCGTAATTAAAAAAAATTTCATCAAAGTGGATAATGAAAAAATTCACATACGTCTACTCTAAATGCATAAAACTGCATGTGTTGGACCTACCAAAGTACTATTGAATTATTAAAGTCATCTGAATTATGAATCGGCAAATCCGAAAAGAAACAACTTCAATTTAAAGAAACCTTTTTAATGCAACAAATGTAAATGATTTAAAAATAATCTAAAGATAATGCACTTGTCTATTAAATCGATCAAAGTGATCGATTGCTTCAGAAAAGGTTTCTTGGAATTTTTGAAATGCAGCACGAGTAGAATAAACCCATTGCCCATCAATCCTTACACCGTTTGGAAAAATACATTGCAGCGTTTATGGTGATCAGTTTATGGGGAAGAAAGAAGATGGGAGGAGAGGGAGGGAAAGTTTAAAAAGTGTTTAACAAAAAACTACAAACGCGGTGCGGGGGGAAGGGAAAACAAAAAAGAAGAAAGGGTGGGAAATAAGGAAAAAAACGTAGAAAGTAAAATTTTATTTTGAATATAGCAGGAATAAAAAATAAAGGAAGCGATTTTTGGGATTATATTAAAAAATTTGGAATGGTAGGGTTAGTAGAGACATGGTTAGAAGAAAAAAGTTGGGAGATATGGAAAGAAATGCTATCAGAAGAGTATGACTGGAAAGTTCAATTCGCAGAAAGAAAGGAGAAAAAGGGTAGAGCAAAAGGAGGTATACTTACGGGAGTGAGAAAGGGCACAAGAAGTGAAGAGAAAGAAGAGCAAGAACAGATACAAGGAATAGTAAAGAGTTGCATGAAGAATAAACAAGGGGAAAAGTACACGATATTAACAATATACGGAAAAGAAATGGAGAGGACAAGAAAAAGTATAGAAGAAATGATTGGAAACCAAGACAGAAAAAAAAATAATAATAGGAGGGGATTTCAATGTTAGAACGGGGGTAGAGGGAGGTATGCTGGTAAACGGAGAAGAAAGAAGAAGAGTGTCAATGGATCAGAAGATAAACGGACTAGGAAGAAAACTAATAAAAATGTGTGAAGAAAGGGGATGGACAATTTTGAATGGAAATTTAGAAGAGGGAGGGCGAGGAGAGTATACATACATAAGTGAAAGAGGGGAGTCAGTAATTGATTACGCGATAGTGAACGAAGTGAGTTTAGAACGGATAGAAAAACTAAGAATAAGTGAAAATGAAGAATCAGATCATCAACCTTGGGAAATAGTATTAAAGGAAGAAGAATGGGAAGAAAAAGAAGAGGTAAGAGTAAAATGGGGTATAAAAAAAAATTTGGGCGAAGGAGGGAATAGAAAGGTACAAAACAAAAATGGAAGAAATTCATGACACAGAAGAAGAAGTAGAAAAGCAATTAAAAAGGGTAGTGGAGATAATGGGAAAGATAGTAGAAAAACAAAGATATAGAGTAAGAAAAAGAAAAGGGGGGAAGAATAAAGAATGGTGAAATAGAGCTTGTGAAGAGAAGAAGAAAGAGGTAAGAAGGGGTAGAAGAAGGTGAAAAATAGGAAAAATAGGCATAGAGAAGTTGAGGAGGTTAAAGAAAAACTTTAGAGAAGAATGTAAGAACAGAAAAGAAGAAACAGGGGCAAAACTACAGTAACGAGGATAGACGAGAAGAAATGGATGGAACATTGCATAGAACCCTTAGAAGGGGAGAAACACAATAAAAAGTATATACAAAGGAAAACGAAGAGAAAAGAAAAAGAGACGGGGAAATTCAAAAGAAGAAGTAGAAGAAGCATTGAATAAAGTGAAGACTGGAAAAGCAGAAGGAACAGACGGAACACAGGGAAAACAATGGAAGTACACAGGAGAATTTAAGGATGATTTTTACAAAAATTTGGAGAGGAGAGGATTTCCAAAGGAATGGATGGAAGTAATTATTTGGCCGATATACAAGAGAGGTAAAAGGATTGAAGTAAGAAATTATAGAGGAGTACATACAACAAACGTAGGGTACAAAATCTATGCACATATATTAAGAAGACGGCTGGAGGAGGAAATACAAGAAAAAAAGGTAATACCAGATTGGCAAGCGGGTTTTAGAAAAGGAAGAAGGACAATGGATAAGATATATATACTAAAACAGATAATTAATAAAGAATTTGAGAAGAAGGGTGGAAAAGTGTATGCTTTGTTCTTGGATATAAAGGCGGCCTTCGGCAACGTAAATAGAGAAATGCTATGGAAAAAACTCAGAAAGAAATATGTAAATGAAGATCTACTGGAAGCAATAAAAGAAATGTACAAAAAAACGAAATGTAGGACGAAATGGAATGGAAAGTTAGGGGAAGAATTCTGGACGAAGAAGGGCTTAGGCAGGGTTGCCCAATTAGTCCAAGTCTGTTTGCAATATATTTAGAAGATGTGGAAGATATGCTTAAGAAGAATCAAAGAGGAGGAGTAGTAATAGGAAGGAGGAAGGTGTTGGTCTTGGCATATGCAGACGACTTGGTGTTGCTAGCAAAAGTGACAATGAAATGAGAGAAGTGATAGAAGTTATGAAATCATAGTTGGACAAAAATGGATTAAAGGTGAATGTAAATAAAACTAAAATAATTATATTTCAAAGAAAGAGAGGAAGGCGTAAAAAGGAGAAATGGTTATGGGGAAATAAAGAAATAGAAACAGTAGATGACTGGAGATATTTAGGATATAGAATTAGATATGATAAGGATGAGGTACAGATAAGAGAATTGGCAAAAAAGGAAATAGTATAGTGGGGCAAGTGTGGGGAATAGGAGAACGGGTATTTGGAAAACATGTAGAAATGAGAAAATGATTGTTTGAAAAATTGGCGAAGAGCGTAATGATGTATGGAGCAGAGATATGGGGATGGAAGGAATGGGAGAAACTGGAAAAATTCAAGATAGGTATTGGAAATGGACATTAGGACTAGATAAGGAAACGCCGGGATACATAATAGAAGAGGAATTAAAACTGGAAAAATAAGAATACAAGCAGGAAAGAGGGCAATGAGGTATGAAGAAAATATAAATAAAAACAAGGAAAACGAAATATTGTATGAGTGTTGAGAGAGGTGAGGAAAAAAGGATAAGGCATGGACAAGAGGAATGAAGAAGGTATTATGAGAGAAGAGGATTTGCGAGAAAAAGGTGGAGAGGATAAGAATGAATGGAAGAGACATAGAAGAAGAAATAACAAGAAGAGATAAAGATGCGCAAATGCTGGAAAGAATGGCAAAAATAAAAGAAGGAAAATACAACGAAAGATATAAGGAAATTATTACTGAACAGAGTACCGGTATATCTAAAAAGCGAAAAAGGATGCAGGAGAAAAAGGTAATTGCAAGATTCAGGTGCGGAAATGAAGAAAACGAGAATAAGTATTGATGGAAAGACGAGAGAAGAAGGTGCAGAATGTGCGGGAAGGATGGAAAAACGTAGAACATATGTTGAATGAATGTACGGAACTAAGAAGGGCAAGATAGGGGCGAAGAATGATACTAGGAGAAAGAGGGGAAGGAGAAGAATGGATGAAATAGGTGTTAAAAAGAAGAGAAAGGTTAAAATTTAGTTAATGGTTTTTTGTAATTTTTTAAATTTTATTTTTTGTTTTTTTTATTTTTTAAGAGGTATACGTAAGAATTGAATCATTGGTTATCTATAAAGTAAACAAATAAAGAATATCTGGTGATCAGTGAAAGCCATAGTGTCAAGACAATCACAAATTAAAATTAAATCTGTCAGAATTGACAAATGTACAAGCTAAGTTAAGATAAATAACCCTGTTATATCTTGCTTTGTCGTTTATGGCGTTGAATCACGCATTATAATGATGTATTTTTTATTTTATTTTGGGATTGTACGTATTACTCAGTACTAATTTTTATAATATTGATGTGCAAAAATTTTCGGATACATTTGCAGAACTGTTTTTGAAAATCCACATTTGGTTTCTAAAAAAATTGACGTGATATTTAAATTGCATACAAATAACTAGCAATTGACTAACGTGCATACACAGTGTTCTTAATATACTGCGTGTTCCCAAACTTGTGCGAAAAAATTTAGAAGGTGACTTCTTATCAAAAATTAAATGTGGTCTTTTCTATAATTTTTTTTTCCTAAACTTACCCCCTGCGAGTTATTTCTTAGACAAAAACCAAGAAACCATTTTGCACACAAGTAAATGTGAATTTAAAACTCTATTTGGAGTTAAATTAGTGGTGTACCATTTGTACTTAAAATGTTCAGAAAAAATCCTGCACAAATGTCAATACAATACTCAGAAAATGTCTCCTAATGCATAGAAGGTGTACATACATAACATTTTAATTTTATTTTGTTACTTAAATACCATCAATTTTAGAAAACAACCTAAACATACAAAAACGTTTCTAAATAATGCGGCAAACGTAATACATACATGTTACTTTTTAAGTTTTAAAATTCTCAGGTTCTAAGGAAAGTTGTAAATTTTACCTCCTTAAACCCTGGAAAAATGTAAAAAAAAATATTTGAAAAAGTGATTTTTGTGTCACATTTAAAACTTCACGTCTCTATCTTGAACTATTTTCAAAAAAATTTAAAAATTCAATTTTATTCATCTCCTATGATAGAGTATAACTCAGTGGAAGGTGAGTTTAGAGAAAAAATATAAGAAATATCCCTCATAATTTTTGAATGAAGAGTCACCTCCTAAATCTTTTTGCAAAGGTATGTCAACACTGTGTATATGAGGACTGATTGACAAAAATTGAGAATGATTTTTTTAAAGCACTTTCGTATCGGTAGGTTTGGTAGTAATGTTGCATATTGTTAGCTAGAGGAGCGTATAGCGCAATAACATTTTGTTTTTGTTTACTCAAAGTTTCTGAAACTTATAAAAAGCTGCAACAAGCATACGGTGAAGATCCAGCACAGTCCTCGGAGCTAAGAAAAGTAGGCCTGGTGTTTCGGCTTTGATTATTCGTGAAGATCTGCGGAAAAATTACGTCAGTTCAGTGAAATACTGAGAATTTCGTATGATAGTGTAAAAATCGTAACATTTTTTTACCGTAATGGAAGGATATACCAACATGCAAACTACCGTTACAGCATACTTGTAAAAGTCAGCATTGGCTATACTGACGAAGCAAATTCCAACACAGAACTTCATCGGACTGGGTGGGGATTTCATTAAGCAACTCAAGTCCACCAATTTAACAATACTTGTGTGTCATATTCGCTATATAAACCTGATCTTGCCTATTGTGACTTCTTTTCATTGATGAGATACCGTTTTATAACGTAAAATTCAATTTACTATTAGTTTGTTTTAAGCTACCCGATACCTAAAATATACCAGTTCTTAATTATTATTTTTTTTATTTATTGTGCATATCTTCACTTACCCCCATGAATAAAACAAATTTTAGAAGACTGACTTAATCAAAATCGAAAAAAGTTAAAACCAAAACTAGCATCAGTCAAGTAAACGCAATTAATGTTCTACCATAGTTCCTGGTAAATAAACTTTCTACCGTGGCTGCAGCTTTAAGAAGATCTGGGGTTACCATTTTTGTCAAAAGCATACCCTAACTCTTTCATACCTTTACATGTTCTTTACAATTTTTCATTTCACTGCTGATGATGACACGTTGGCGTTGACCGGTAGCCGTTTTGATTCTAATTAAGTGTTTAATAAATGAATATGTGCACTAACAACCTAACTTTTTTACTTTAAATTGCTGTTTGTTCTTTCTGAAGTGTCTGGTCTATAAAAATTGTTTTAAGTGGATTTGTAATGGTTGTAGGTTTACCATTTTGTGTCAATGTTGTAGAAGTTATATTTGTTGGAATGCATACATCAATGCATACCAGCAATCTACAAATTATGAATAATTTAATCTAAAATTTAGTGAGTGGGCTACTTAATGCAAGTATGCACATTGCTCTTTTCACGTACTTCGTGCTGACACTGGCATAGTGTTTTAGTTTCTTGTAATTTTCTGTTAGTATTATGAACTGCGAGGACTTTATTCTTTCTTGAGCAAGTAATACTTATGTTCAAGAGCTTAGTTTTGGATATCATTAACTATCAATAAGAAGAAGCTGTATCACTTCATCATGACTTTACTATAGGTGGTCGATTATAATTGTTCGGCTAGTTATCATGTACGTACTTACGTTGTTAATTATATCTAGACGCTTCGCACTTTGTTAATAACATTAGTACCTACTTTTTGCTGTTGAGACAATCCACTCGTGACGAACTTTCACCGTATTTCCAACTAGCATACAAGATATTTAAACTGTATTACTTTTTGAATAAGTACACCGTCCAGAGCTACATTGGTAATATGCAGTATAGGTTTCCCACTAATACACACTATTTTTTTCTTGATATTGATATGCAGACCTAATTTTTTTGAAATTCGTTGTTTATATTAACTCTTTTATGTACGTTCTGTATTGCTTCGTTGATTATCAACTCTGACAGTACATTGAACACCACACAAGGACTCCCCTTGTGATTTTAATTTTACTCGTTCCAGTCCATTAATTTTTAACGCCTTTTCTTAGTCTACAATACATATGAAAATGATTTTCTGGTGATCAGTTACTTTCTGTGATAAGACATTGTGTTGAGCTAATACATTTGTACAAACAGTGACATATTAAATGATCCTCTAAAAAGCAACTAACAATACACCAACCGTTTCGTCTTTTTTACATTTCGTTTTAAAGTTGCAAATGTTTAGTTCAATCCATAATTGATTGATCAGAAAAGGAAGTTGTCCTCAGGTAATTAGTAAAATATTATAGAACGTTATCATTAAAGTAAACAATGTTAATATAAGCATTATGTTGGTGACAAAAAAAAATAATCGGAATACCATTAATTTATTCAATCATTTATTTCTTAAAGTAGATAAGTTATCATCACGCAGCGGTTACGTTAAAATCACGTGTGGCGGTGCAAAAAAATTACATTTCAATTATTTTTAATGTGGCTTCAGGTTGTGATCGTGGAAAAACCCAAAAGACTTAGGGAATTAAAACAAGGCAAATGTCAGTAACAATTCCATTTCATTTATAAATACATGGTGTCCCGACGATTAAGATAAGTAATATATCAGAATTGGGCAGTAGTAGATAATTATAATTTTGGGGGTGTAAATTAGAACAAATGTTGCATCTTTTCTTGTTATTGTGTTACCCAATGAGGTATTTTTTCAAATCTTCTAAATCTGTAGCCGAAAATTACAGGGGATTCAATTTGAGTTTTTAACTTCCAATCCTTTAAGTACCTGTAGCTCTTGAATTAATCACTTTAGACCCCAAGTGTGCTAGTTAGTTGGAATTGTTTTATCGGGAGGAACACAGAAATGCTCAAATATACAGGTTGTCCCATTAATAATTTTGAATGCGACGTCACGTGACCAAAACAAATACCTCATTGGGTAACACAATAACAAGAAAAGATGCAACATTTGTTCTAATTTACACCCCCAAAATTATAATTATCTACTACTGCCCAATTCTGATATATTACTTGTCTTAATCGTCGTGGGACACCCTGTATAAAGGTGAACTTTACTTTATCACCATTTTTCGATGCAGGATGTCCCATTAGTATGAGTGTGCTCAATTACGGCTAAACGGTTCAAGATAGAAAAAAACTGAAAATAGCATGTTGTTTTAGTTTTCTAAGCTGCATAATCTAAAAATATTTTTAAAACTACAGGGTGTTCCCAAAAGTGCTGCTGAAGTTAACTTCATTTTTTCAAATAACAACCTTCAATTTATATTATATTTTTGAATTTCTTAGAAAATTTGTAGTCTTTTGAAACCGATCAAGCTAGATCTGTTTTTCGCACTTTTGGAGATATTTCGATGATTCCTTAAAAATAGGATTTTTAAGGGGTAGTTTGATTTTATATTGCTGAATACACCATAGAGCTATGAAAGCCATATTCTGCATTCTCATAAAGTAACTACGTGAGTTTTTCTTCTTTTTTTTTAAACTGAGTAAATTACTCAGGGTACAAGTTACAGGGGTGAAAGTTTGAACAACTTGACATAACTTAATTTTTTCAAATAGCACACCCAATATTTTTTTATCTAATTGTATTCGGCATATAATTCTACATGTTTTTCTATTAAGCATGCCTTTACCTAAATTCCTTACTTAAACAGATAAGTAGGATCTTGTCAAAATACGCATATATTGGGCTCATATTATTTACTAAGCGTGCCTTGGAAAAAAATTCCAACTTACCGATTTCCCAGTGAAACGTCAAATTACTCCAATTCGACTTGTAATCTCATTGTTGTTGTAAATACTAGTAAATAAAAATAAATTTTACAAGACATGAATTGATAGATATAATTTACGTCTTGGGAGAAAGTGAACGAAATGCGGTAGTAGCCTCGAGAATCTATGTCCAAAAAGTCCAGACAGAAGACAAGATTTCTGTAAAGTGCAGTTGCGATTCGAGACATAATACTGTAATGGCCAAAACTCTTTATACTAAGAACACATAGAGGCAGATAAAAATGTACAAAAACTTGCCACCACCACTTATTATTTCTAAGTTTAGGGCAATAGTTTGCAACGTACCTGTCCATGAGATCTGTACCACCCATATGTTTGCTGTATTGGTATATTACAAAAGGCATATCTATCAATATGTACCTCTTTTCTGCAGCAGAATAACGTCGTGCTGACTGAGTAGGTTTTACCCCATAACAGTTTAAAGCTAAATGGGCAATTGCATTGTCTTTCCACTGGATTACAATTAAATCTTTATTACGATTGACATAAGAATTGATGGAACCACGGACTGATTTCTTCATGTCATTTTTATCAAGTGGGCATTTTTCTAACCTATTTTGCCTTACTGTGCCAGTACAACCATATTCCATTAAACTTAACCTTCTAATAAGTGGTAAACCAGTAAAGAAATTATCAATAAAAATATTGAATTTTAATTTTGGAAATTTATTTTTCAATCTTTTAGCAAAAGTAGTAACAACTGATCCTCCTAAACAAAGTTCATTATTTCCTTATGTTGTGCCTTTCCCTTGATAGAGTTCGGTACTTATTAGATATCAATTTGAAAGATTTTGCGACCAAAACTTAAAACCATATCGAATAGGTTTTTCCTGAATACGTTGCTTGCAACTGTGGTGACTGTAGTAAGGCACCATTGATAAGTCGATAGAAACATTTGTACCGGCATTTAAAGGTATGTGTTTCAAAAATTGTGAGTTTAGATGATTAATGAGAAGTCTTACTTTTCCGAACTTGTCATTGGATGGGAGTTTGGTGTTATCAACAAAATGTAAATTTTAAGAATTACTCTAAATTTTTTCTGGACATGGAGCTGGCAACTGCTTCATTACAAAGGTCTAAGTCCGTACTCCACTACATGTCCTTCCTAAGTCTGCGAGAATAACCAGAAATTAATAATATTGCAAAAAAAAAACCTTTATTTTATCTACTGAAACTTCAAATGTGGTATTTGCATTGTCTTGTGTAGCGTATAATACAGTCTGGTGTTTGATTTTCTCAAAAAAGGAATTTGTCCAAAACAGCTCAAAAAATTGTAACGGTGTTTTACTGTGCTTAAAAATTGAGTCAACACTGTCGTCTTGATTACATGTTGCAGCAAATCACCCTTCTCCCAAATATCGGTAGCAATTGATAATTTTGTTCTTTTTTTGTTTGTAAAATTGATCATGGGTTCATCATTTTCACTTTCCCACGAAGTTTCCTCGTCTTGTTCCGGTTGCTTATGCAAAATAATAGTTGCCTCAGCTGGAGCATTTAGTATTTTTGCAGATAAATTTTCAGCAAAGTCGTTCAAATTTGCATTATCTGACGATTCCGAGTCTCCATCAGAATCTTCTGCAGGAGGGTGTATAAAGATATCTACAGAATCAAACTGTTCCTCATTTAGTTGATCTAATAGATTATTGAGGTTGTTAGAAGATGTGAATTTTTTTCCATAAAGAGTTTTACAATCCATACTCTGAAATTAAAATCCAACATCACACAGTTATGTATATGCAGCCATGTTCCAAAATAGGAACATCGTTAAATTGTAAAAAAACAAATCGTAACATACAAAATTAATCGTAATAAACTTTACTTACTATTAGTTTAGGTATGTAACTCCAACATAACACCAAAACGTACAAATAATTTCAATGCAAAACACTTTCTTCATTATTATGAGTTTTGCTTACACACATTTGTTAAAATTTTTCGAAGAATGTAACACCAACAACTAAAGCTGACTTTCAAACTGCTGCAATTTACAGAAATACTATTACACATACCATATTTAAACTAAAAAATTATACTTCTTTTGCCATCTAGTGATTAGTAGAAAATTCATGGAGTGTTCCAATATTGGAACATGGGTGCGAATGGGTTAATTCAGTTTTTTACAATGTTTGTGCAACCTGTGATGAATAAAAATGGCTGTTCCACAGTGCTTATGCAGTTCTCTACAGTAATAGGAAAGGGTGAAATACCCAGACAAATTCAATAATGCTTCAATTTCTTCATTATTTTCTTGGGATATCCAATGTTCACAGATGCATAGTACATCTACTTTGAATTTGTTTATGTTTAATTCTAAGAAACTAATTTTGTTTCGTAAAGACTGTACATTAATATGCATTAAATTAATTATTTTTCTGGCATTATACAAATAATTCATAGACGCTACAGTTTTGCTAAGCTTGTCTTGGATTTCAGAAAAATCATTTCGTTGGTCATTTCCACTCTGTTTCCACTCACCTGCTTAACGTTATTTGTCTCCACCACACTTATTCTTTGATCACTAGTTTTAGTTTTGCTTTGAAACTTCATAGTGTCTTTAAGGATGATCAAATTCGTATTACAATGATGTGATTTAAAATTAGCAACTGCGTTCATCAAACTCTTTGCTATTTAGATTTTCCCATTCTTATTCAAAGTTTCACCATAACGTGCGTAGTTAAATTCATCAATGTTCCTATTTATATCAACTATGGATATATTATTGCAACATTTTTTGACGTTGAATATAGATCCATTTTTTATACAATCAACGTTTTTGTATAAAACAGTAGTAAAGATTACGTTTGTATGAAAACACTTATCAGTAACTTGCAAAATTGTTTTCTGTAGAAAGTATTGTAGGTACCACCAATTATTATTACATAATCTTCATTGTTAAAATTGCTCGTTAGATTTATTTTAAACTTTTAACACCCTGTATATCAGCAGCTAAACCGTTTAAGGGTTCATGTTCTCTATATCAAAATTTACCAATTTACGAGACCTCTCTGGGGTAGAGCCTTGTCGGTCGAATATAGCAACGCCCTGTATATATGCAACTTTACCCATTAAAACTACAAACTACATCACAGTTTAACTTGTAACGATTGTAGTTTACAAATAAAAATAAAAGAAAGTTACGGCTCTAGAAAAAAAGAACAATACTATTTGGCTCGAAATAACGCACTAAATGTATGGAAGATCCCGTATTTATAATAGTTCGCGCAGCAGTGTCCGGGTTAGTTGGTGAGTTGGGAAGGTCCTTGAGGAAACTGAAAAGAAATAAACTGCTGCCTAACGAGGTGCCACTTGCTGGGTAATAGAAATAAAACCGACCAGCAGGGATTGAATAGGTTTTACTTAAGGTCTAATACGCTAAAACAAATACAAATCAGAGAGACAAATAGACATGTAAATTTACCAAATACAACTTAAAATACTAGGAGAATATGTGAGAAGTAAGAGATTATGTCGCATAAGACTTACGGGCGTTAGCAACAACAAATTAATTAAAACTCGCAATCAAAATGTCTTAATTCAGTTAAGCTTTTGTTTGTTACAACCCAAATTAAAGTTAGCGTTCCAATTGAAGATTGGTGATTAAGGAAACTTGACGTACACACGTCACTTACACACGGTGACTTAAAAACTAAACTTAAACTTGGACTAGCACGGTAAGTAGCTCCCGCCAACCCTAAAGGCCTTTTGTTTTAGCTTCACCCACTTTATCTAAAACGCCCAAGCTTTTATAAAGCTAGTGGAAACAAAACCGAACGTCGGTGGATGGAGTCTACTCCGAATAAAAAATTAGCTTATATACTAGGGATTCAAACCGTTTAATGTCACTTAGCTGTGTAGGCATGCAGTTCCGATAAGGAAGGTTCTTGCTAACAACAGCAGTTGACAGTTATTAGAAGATTGGTACCACAAGATTTCCCTTAGAAGAACTAGACGACAAAGCTCGGAAAGCAGATATGCTCCCTTGAAGGAGCAAGCACGCAGCGTGAACGACCCTCAGCCGGTTGAGTTTATCGGACGTTGGCAGCTTCGATAAACCGTGGTAGTCGTCACGTTTTTTATAGCGAAGAATTCTTAACTCATCGTTCCAGCACCCCAGGAATTATCCCGATGGTAATACATGAGTAGAGTATGAGGTCAAGACACGTCCTAAAGCATACGTTGTAATTAGAATTAAGACAACCACGAGACAACAAAAATATAAAAAAAAAATAACTTACGGCGAATTCGGTCGGATTTATATTTACACACCAATTTAACTTGAAATTATTGAAACCGCATTAATACTTTCCGTGTAAACTTTTAGCTTCACGAAGCACGCCGGAAACGCCCAATAGAAGGAAATCACACAATTTTCGCTCGTCGTCTCGATAAATTTTGTAAAATAACGGATCCACTAATGGGGAAAATCGTAGCGTGCGTCGTAACGTGCAACTCACAACAACCGTTACTCAGAAGGCTTGCGACCTACGTTCGAGTTCGAGCAATTTGAACCGTAACAAACTCTGACAAATATCATTAACAGCTTGCAACGGAAGAATAAAAATCATCACCTAACAATTACTTACATAATTGTTTCATTGACTGTAAACAAAGAAAATGGAACAACACGAGCTGTAGAGGCCAATTTCCTAAATTTAATTTTTTAGTGGCCTATCGGTTTAATTAAACTTCTTAACGAATGTTTTTTTGAAATAAAAGGATGATTAATTTTCATATCTTTACTATAGCTTAACTAAAAAAATTCTGACTTTTTGGTTCTTTTCAGATGGCAAACATTTGCGTAAGGGACGTTTTAATATATCTGCTTAAATGAAACATATGTTCCACTTGAATAGAGGACCAAACTTAATATATATATATATATATATATATATATATATATATATACAGGGTGTCCCAGGAATGAAAGGCCAAAACTTGGGAATGAGTAGTTGGTACTAAAATAATGTGAGTGGTTTATACAACTTTTTTCTCCGGCCCTTATTTTCAAAGTTATAGGGCTGTGAAGTTGGAAATTAAAAACACAATTTTATTTATAACTCTAAAACTATATTTTAGAATTTAATGAGATTTTGATGGATTGTCAATCTCATTGATGCATCTATTTTCGGGGTACCATTAATTTTACCGGGGTTCTAGAAAGTCTGGAACATAATTAGCTCACTGGTTAAACGGTCAAAACTTTTCAGAGATAAAGCAACAGATTTAAAAATACTGTCAGTTTATTCCCCAACTATTTTCCTAAAAAAGGTGCTCTTGGTTGAATTCGATAAAGCAAGTAGTTTTTGAGAAATTTCAAATTTTCTTAGACTCATCAGAGCACGTACAATTTCCATTATTATCTATTAAATGAATTTTTACCAAGTAGGCCGCTGTCAATTATTTATTATAGTAGCCTGTCGATTTATTTGCACGCTGAAATACTTGTTATGGCAGAATACACTTTTCGAGAATATGCAGATATGCATTTAATGTATGGAAAAGCTTCGGGCAATTCTCGCAAAGCCAGAAGACTTTATTCTGAAAACTTCCATAATAGAGTGTTACCAGACAGAAAAACTTTTGAACGTGTTGACAGAAACTTACGAGAAAATGGTACGGTTTTACGAAAATTGCGATTATTCTTTTGAAAACTATTTTATTTTATTTTTAGGTAAATTTAAGCAGATAGCAGGTGGCGTGGGTCCGCAAGAAATGTTCGTACAGCCGTTTTAGAGCAAGAAATCTTAAATGAAGTAGATAACAATCCTACATCTAGTATTAGAAAATTAGCGGCCCAACAAAATATTTCAAAGAACAGCGTCCACCGAATACTTCGAGAACAATTATTACATACGTACCATTTTCAAAAAGTACAGGGTTTAACTCAGAAGATTATCCAGCACGCCTTCAATATGCGCGCTGGTTTTAGAAAAACAGAGACAAGCTCCTGATTTTATTTCGTCAGTACTGTTTACTGATGAAGCCGGATTTACGAGAAATGGTACAATTAATTCCCATAACTTACATTTGTGGGCTGATGAAAATCCACATGGTATAATTCAGACAAAACATCAGCAAAGATTCATAGTCAATGTGTGGGCTGGAATTATTGGAAATCACTTAATTGGCCCATTTATCATTGATGGCCGTTTAAATGGACAATCGTATCTAGATTTTCTTCAGAATAATTTAAATTTACTGTTAGATGACATTTCTTTACAAACCAGACTTAATATGTGGTACATGCACGACGGCGCTCCACCTCACTTTAGTGTTATGGTACGAAATCACTTAAACACTGAGTACCCCGAAAAATGGATTGGAAGAGGAGGTCCAATTGCATGGCCCCCACGTACTCCAGAATTAAATCCACTAGATTCATTCTTCTGGGGTTACCTCAAAAGTTTGGTATATGCAACACCCATACAAACAAGGAATGAATTATTGGATAGAATTCACTTCCATTGCGATAATATCAAAAACAATGCAGGAATGTTGTTTCAAGTACAACGAAATAATTTACGTAGACTCCAAAATGTGTAGATGTAGCAGGTGCACATTTTGAACATTTGCTCTAAAGTTTTTTTAATTTCGTAATTCGTTATTAATGGCATTGATTATAATACTTTTAATGGTAATCCCGTAAAATTGTTCTTTTATATCAATAACATTGAAAACATTTACTTTAAGTGTTTTCTGGTTTTAGTTCTTAATTCAGTAACTTTGTTATTTTTAATAATATTCCCTATACGTATGTGTTTTTTCTATTTGTAGAACTTGAAAAGATGTACTCTTGACACTTCTTTATCAAACGTTATTCTGCCATAACAAGTATTTCAGCGTGCAAATAAATCGTACAGGCTACTATAATAAATAATTGCCTACTTGATAAAAATTCATTTAATAGATAATAATGGAAATTGTACGTGCTCTGATGAGTCTAAGAAAATTTGAAATTTCTCAAAAACTACTTGTTTTATCGAATTCAACCAAGAGCACCTTTTTTAGGAAAATAGTTGGGGAATAAACTGACAGTATTTTTAAATCTGTTGCTTTATCTCTGAAAAAGTTTTGACCGTTTAACCAGTGAGCTAATTATGTTCCAGACTTTCTAGAACCCCGGTAAAATTAATGGTACCCCGAAAATAGATGCATCAATGAGATTGGCAATCCATCAAAATTTCATTAAATTCTAAATATAGTTTTAGAGTTATAAATAAAATTGTGTTTTTAATTTCCAACTTCACAGCCCTATAACTTTGAAAATAAGGGCCGGAGAAAAAAAGTTGTATAAACCACTGACATTATTTTAATGCCAACTACTCATTCCCAAGTTTTGGCTTTCATTCTTGGGACACCCTGTATATACAGGGTGTTCCATTAGTGCGTAATTCTTCCTAGCGTCATTATTTTTAATTTTAGAGCAAAAATGCATTGGGGAATGTTTTGTAAAATCACTTAAGCTATCTTCTAAAATTATTTACAAGTATACAGGGTGTTCCCTAAGTGCTGTACTGCATTCTTTTAAATTTTTTAAATGGCACCATATTGATTTTAATTTTTTATGGAGCTTCTTTTCTTCCTATTTATGATGGCATAATCGAATTTCACCCATATCTAACAGTTTTGAAATATTAATTTTTTATAACTTTTTAAGAAATGCAGATGGTCAGTAAAAATTGTATTTCTCAGACGTTCAGTGCAATATTCAAATTTTTTTAATTAAAACTTTTAAAGAAGTGTCAAGCTACAATTTAATTATTTTGAAATATTTTTACACTATACAGAACTGTCCAAAATTTTGAAGTGAATATTCAAAAATTAAAAGTGTAATATCTCAATTTTTTAAATGGAATGGTATGTTTATTTTAGTGTTTTCATAAAGATAATTAATTATTCGTTCGATTTTCTTCAACATGTCCTATACCTAAACCTAATACTTTCCGAGTTATTCGAAATTTAAAATATTGCATGTTACATGGCCATTTTATATTTGACTTTTATGCTCAATTTATTGAGTAGGCTCTGAAAAAATGTGCCATTTATAATAGACTTTCATGCACAATGAATTAAGTAGCCTTTGGAAAAATAGAATAAAATTGACAGTTAATATTTCGTCGTAAAAAAGAAACTAATACAATTTTTTTGTAGTTTAGGGAATTTTTAAATTTATTTAACATGTAAAAAATAATAAATATAAAAACAATAACAAATTTCATTTTTCAAAATGTCCGCCATCTGCAGTAATGCATAATTGAAGTCTTTCAATAAAAGAGTTGCCAACACGTTGCAATATTATTTGTGGAATATTTTCAAAAGCACCGCGTATTCTCTCCTTCATGTCATCTCTAGTTGTGGGAACATCCTTGTACACAATTTCTTTAATGTATCCCCACAGAAAAAAATCCATTTTGTCAAATCTGGAGAGTTAGCAGGCCAGTTGAAATTGCTACCTCTACCTATCCACCTGTTAGTAAAGTGTTCATTTAAATAATCTCTAACCATTCTGCTATAGTGAGGTGGTGCACCGTCATGCTGCAGCCACATACTTTGGCGGATATTTAAAGGCACTTCATCTAATAGTTGGCCCAGCTCCTCCCTTAAAAAATGAAGATACCTTTCTCCAGTTAGTCTTTCTTCAAAAAAGTACGGCCCAATTACCTATTATGCCCCCCCACACATTAAGAGACCATCTATGCTGAGCGTCGACGGGTCTTAAGAAGAATGGGTTCTCTTGGGCATAATAGTGCATATTATGTTGATTGATGTTATCATTTTTATGAAAGGTTGCTTCATCTGTAAACATTACTCTCTCAAAAATCCGGGGTTTTCCTGATTTCTATCGAAAGCCCATTGGCAAAATGCAACTCTATTTAGTTTATCCGTTTCACTTAGGGCTTGATGTAGCTGCATATGAAATGCATGAAATTTGTTTTTCTTAACAATGCAAGAAATACTTGTTTTACTAATATCCGTTTCGCTACTTAAATTTCGTAAGCTGGTATGGGGCTGCTCAATTAATGACAAAATAACATTAAATTCATTCTCTCCATTGGCCACTTTTTCTCTCGGGTGTTTCGGATAGCAAACGCTGCCAGTTTCTTCAAAACGAGTTTTTAATTTTTAAATGATAGTTCTTGTGGGTGCCGCCGTTCCGGAAATCTTTGAGCGTAGACGCGAGAAGCTAATAAACAATTTTGTTCACTAGCTCCTAAACAATAGATCATATCGATCATTTCTTGCTGCGAAAGATTCATTTTCGCTTCACTACAAAATAGTAATTGTCATTTAGCTTTGTTACCTACAATTTTCATAGGCAACTCAAATTATTTGTGACAGTGTAACATTAAAACCTACATGCAATATTTTAAATTTCGAATAACTCGGAAAGTATTAGGTTTAGGTATAGGACATGTTGAAGAAAATCGAACGAATAATTAATTATCTTTATGAAAACACTAAAATAAACATACCATTCCATTAAAAAAATTGAGATATTACACTTTTAATTTTTGAATATTTACTTCAAAATTTTTGACAGTCCTGTATAGTGTAAAAATATTTCAAAATAATTAAATTGTAGCTTGACACTTCCTTTAAAAGTTTTAATCAAAAAATTTGAATATTGCACTGAACGTCTGAGAAATACAATTTTTACTGACCATCTGCATTTCTTAAAAAGTTATAAAAAATTAATATTTCAAAAACTGTTAGATATGGGTGAAATTCGATTATGCCATCATAAATAGGAAGAAAAGAATCTCCATAAAAAATTAAAATCAATATGGTGCCATTTAAAAAGTTTAAAAGAATGCAGTACAGCACTTAGGGAACACCTTGTATACTTGTAAATAATTTTAGAAGATAGTGATTCTACAAAACATTCCCCAATGCATTTTTGCTCTAAAATTAAAAATAATGACGCTAGGGAAGAATTACGCACTAATGGAAAACCCTGTATATAAGTGTGCCTTTAAATTTAAAGTTCGTTAAGATTAAACCACGGACTATTAAAACATGCTGGTTTTGGGCACGCTGTATGTAAAAAAAATCAAAAGAGTAATACATGTGTTACATTAGTTTCATAATTTTAAAATTTGTATATACCGTGTTGCTGTTTGAGTTGCATATATGTCCCAAATTCAAAATTAGGTGAAAAATTCAACTTTTGTCGTTGGTCGTTATCACCGTATTATCGTTTCTTTTTGAAAACTTTTGATAAAATTATTTACTTGTTTGTTTTTGTTGGTGCAATGAGGTCTTGATATATAATTAGTATTAGCATAATTGCATTAGTTTGGATTTTATCGAGACATCATTAAAATATTAGGAAACTGGTCGTTAGTTAATAATTAGTTGCATGGACTTGTTCCTAAACTGATTTCTCAGAATTTACTGCACAACATTACGACAATTTCTTAGATAAGCCATATTCCATCTTTGGTGAGTTTTACAATTGTTGAATTATTTAAAGTAACAATCCCACTTTTAAGCTTTTAGTTTGGGGTTTTATTTTATTCTATTAATTAATGAATCCCTATTTCACATATAA
Organism: Abscondita cerata; assembly: GCA_030710515.1. Lineage (NCBI taxonomy): Eukaryota > Metazoa > Arthropoda > Insecta > Coleoptera > Lampyridae > Abscondita > Abscondita cerata. The sequence goes on from JALBCR010002072.1 coordinate 123,500, forward strand.
ATAAAATTAGGAAATGCAAGTTAAAGACGTCGAATCAACACATGTTGTGGTAAATGGATTTATGATTATTACACCTCAAGTGATCAGCGTCTTCTTATCTAGCCAATAATTTTACCATCTACGAACCCTGAAGAAGGCTTAACCTGGGAGGACCAATTCTTTATTCAATTATCTATCGCCGTCGGTGTCTAAAACGACGACAATTGGTATCTGGAGGCCGTTTTAAGATACTTCGATAATTATAAATATTTTTTGTACGTTTGCTTATATTTATCTTGTTTTTTTTAAGATTTTTTTAATTTACTGGAAAATTTTATTTTAGCTATATTCGTATGCACGTTTAAAAAGAAATGTTGTATAATTTTGTAGGTTTATGTAAATAAGAATTAATTTTTCGAATAATTTGGAAAGGCCATACCAAGTTAGAATAGTTTTTTATAATCTGCAACTATTTTTTAAATAGAGTTTTTAGCCGATTTATACGACGTTATTAATTTAATACTTTAATTGCATATTTATTTATTTTGATTCATGAATGATTTGCTAACAAAATTTCCACATTTAATCTGTAAGTTCGTTAGTTAGCGAGTCGATAAATGTTACTGCATAGCAGTCAAAATAATTGTACATGTCAATAAATAGTTTCGTATAAATATATGATATTTTATTTTTAACGTAACACGTGTAACAATATAATAACTTGTTAGGCTCCATATGTTTTAAAAATTCGATTAAATTTGTCACAAAAAGTATTTTCCGTGTATACAGTTTGCCTATAATCTGCTTACCATACCAATCGTTTTATTCATCCAAAAGATAAGGATCATGTAAAAATAAAAACAAAATTATTACTTAATTTTTTTGACGAAAAATTGGACTTGGTAAGTCCTCTAAAAGTAATTTTTTGATTTGATATCTTGAAACCAGTCTCAATAATTTTTATAATTTTATATTTAGGTTCTGAATAAATATTAGTTTGTTGAACCAATCGTATTTCAGAGCAAAATAACAACCTCAAAGTTTTTCGTGTACACAACCATCGCGTGCAAACAATGTGTTAGACAAACTGCACTTGGTTTGGCTGTAGAATTGAATGGAGTGTCAAAAAACATAACTAGATAGAAAATAATTGATTAAAAAATAGATGTAGGTATTACAATCGCATGGCACACATTCTTCGACACTGCACACTGAATGTCCAAGAGTTTTTCATTATTTATTTTACATTAGACTCACTGCAGTTAGAAGGTCTATTTCTGTATAAAACTGCAGACAAATATTCTAGATTGTCTCTCCACTTTTAGTTAAAAACTTTTAATTTTGGACAAAAAGCATTTAGAAAGTCTACTCCTTAATTGTGGACCTTTGTTAATTTGCACTAAATAAATAATAATACTTTTAAAATATTTATTGGCCAAATAAAGATGAACAGATTTCTTTTATTCGCATATACTTAATTGCATAGAAAAAAAAGAATTTCTTTACAATTAACTTATCACACAGGATATATAACCACAAAATAGTTCGGGTGGACAATCTAGTACGAACTCCAACTTGTAATTTCCCTAAAAAGTATTACTAGTACAATGTTTTATATTTATTAAATTAAAAAATACCGCTAAAATTGAAGTGGGAATAGTTTTGGTAAAATTATAAACATAAGTGTTATCTTTTACAGCTGGACATGTTCCATAGTTACAAATATTATCGGAACTAGAAGTCAGCAGAAACGAATACCAATAAATAGTAGTGTCTAAGGTGGGACTCGTACAATCGGCAGCTTAATTCATTACATTATTATTTAAAATTTTTAAGAGGGTAACAACTTACTGTATGTGTAAGTAATAGAAATAGGTATCGTGGATCCTCTTGCAAAATAGCATGGATCGGTAGTACATGATCCTATTTGGATAGTTGGTAAAGGTCCAGTGCCACCTTGAAATTATTTTTTATTATACTAATATACTGTGGATATACATATTTTAAATGTTGCTGTATTTAGTAGCAATGCTAATGAATTTTATCCATTACTCACTTACATGTACTTATTGGAGTACTGGCTCTGCAACCGATGAACGCACTCAAAACAATGAAGACGAGAAACATTTTCACTATGACTCCTAAGAGAAACAGGTGCTTTTATACCGTATTTGATAATGCCTTCATTTGCATAAAAACATGTTTATCGTAATTAGCAAACAATTCGTTGTTTTGTAATAAAAAAGAATTTCAAATATTTAATCTAATTTTAAAAATATAAAAATATAAAAATATTTTGATAAAGTAACGTAAAGAAAAAATTATAGTACCTCATAAATGGCTTTTTGTAAACTAATTTATACTATTTTGAAATAATAGCTAAAATGTTAGGGAAGATTACCAGACAACTGTGTTGGTAACCTGATATTACACTGTTGTATATGTATAACTATGGAATTTTAAAGTTTTAAATTAGGATAACTGTTAGCATGTTAACACTGTCCACATGCTATATATAATTATGGATGGTTTTCTCTTAAATTTCATAGAATACTCTTTGAAAGAAACATTGTTCATTCCTCACAGAATTAAAACAGTCACTATCCTGTATTAGGCAACCGATTTTTCTATTTTGGTTGGTTGGTTAACAATTTATTAAGAGGAATTTTGAAGAGTTATCAATATTGGTTTTGATAATATTAAAGTATACATATCGTAAAGCATCTGCCAGAGATTAGAATTTTTACAAACTAAAATGAAAAGTTATGCAATAATTTGTTCAAATTGAAATAAAAATACTAGAATTAGCTTGAAAAAGTGTTGAAAGTTTGTGTTTCACCTTATAGTGTTTTTCTTATTGTGTAAACAAATTTTTGTTTGTTGCATTGTATTTTCTTGATGTAGTTCGAAATTTCATCATCTACGCGGTGTAACCAGGCGATAATGAGTTGGTATGATGGGAGTTGAGTCGAAGAACTGCGATAAAGGGTTTATAGTGGATATGTACAGGGTGTCCTGTTTTCGATACTTTTGCAGGGTATCTTCGTTATTATTACAGTTCGAGTTTTGGGGTTTTTGCGAACCTGTGTCACTTTTTTGTAAAACAAACGATAAGCTCAGACAGAGTTATTGGCCCTCTTCGGTTTTGAAACACAAGTGAATTTGAAAAGTGTGCATTCCAGGACACCCTCTGTAATTCAGGTATCTGATGTTATCGACTAGGTAAAAACGGAATCTTACATATTTTTATGCAGAATTCAGTGACGTGCTTAGTTTTTTCCAGAGTGTCCCCATTTTTGAGAAAGCCACAGTTAGGATTTTTAAATGGGACACCTGCTGCATCAATTTGTATTATATTCCTCTCATTAAGAGCTTTCCAGAAATGTATAATAGTCGGCACTTGTTCCCAATCAAAGGTTAGAATCTCCCTTTTTTTTTAAATAAGCTAGTAACTAAAGCCAAACAGATTTATTTTAAATAAACTTATAGTAAAAAACCAATAACCAATAACGCGTATATATATTTATAGGTCACCTCATAATAATTTTAAATGCCTTGAACAAAATTTCGCAAAAGTGCCAATTTTGCATTAGGGAAAATAATGAAACCATTTTGAACAACACCTGTAAATATACGCGTTATTGGTTATTGGTTTTACTATAAGTTTAATAAAAAATAAATCTGTTTGACTTTAGTTTCCAAGCTTATTTAAAAAAAAGAAGATTCTAACCTTCGATTGGGAACAGAGTGCCGACTAATGCCATTTCTTGGAAAGCTCTTAATGAGTGGAATGCTAAATACAAATTGACATACAGGGTGTCCCATTTAACTAAATCCTAACTTTGGTAACTTTCTCAGAAATGGAGACACCTAGAAAAAAACTAAGCACGTCACTGGATTCGATAACTTATCAGATACCTGAATTACAGAGGGTGTCTGAAATTTCACACTTTTCAATTTCACTCTGTATTTCAAAAACGAAGAGGGCCATAATAAAATCTGTCTGCGCTATATCGTTTGTTTACAAAAAAGCGAAAACCCCAAAACTCGAACTGCAATAATAACGGAGATACCCTGCAAAAGTGTCAAAAACAGGACACCCTGTACATTATTTACAAATAACTATACTATTAAAAAATACTATTAGGTACAAGTATATTTATGGTGGTTTAGCGGTGGCGGTTTGGAGATCACCCTTAACTACTGCTACAAACTCTTTGCGAACTGTCCTGACTTTAATGTGCGGTGTAGTTACCAAACAACTGCCTACCGCCAAGAGCTGCTCAAGAGCGGCCTCGGCGGTGATGAAGTAGGCGGAATGATAGCGGCGAAGGGTTATGCTGAGTTGATGGTGAAAAGGCGTGTAGGTAATGTCTTCGGTCGTATTTGGACCGCATAGGTGTCCGTTGCTACTTTTACTCATGCGCGGTACTCGCGGCTGTGGGAACGTAGGAGCGTTCGTGGTAAAGTTTTCCGAGACGGACTACTGCAGCGAGGCGTTGGCGGTGACAGCAGCGTCGGCAAGTTAGTGCAGCTCCGCAGACTTCTACGGTTTTCACGGCGGCGGTCGGTGTGATGGTGTAGAGGTGTAGTGTGGGTGTTGTCCGCCACTGGAAGATTGATCGCCATCCAGACCGGTTTAATATTATAAGAGTGGATGTTGGATCGTGTTGACCAGTTCGTATGAGACGGTGATCATGAGTGCGATGTTGCTCGTTGCATCCAGAAAAGTTTTGCGGGTTATAGGCATTGGTGTCACGGGGTGTAAACTAGCGGTGAGGGGCTGGTATGTTAGTGGTTGAGAAGAATAACTGCGGCAGGAGGCTGTTGATCGGTTTATTGTCGCTATTTATCCTATTTTCAAATTGCTACACTGTTTAAAAACTACTATTTACAAATAAAATTTATGGTGGTTTGGACTGTCGTCGTACTGTCTTGACATCTAGGTACGGCATGGTTGTTAACAGTGTGCAGAATCAATGGAACCCTTCTCCCAGTGAAGTTGTTAAAAGCTTTTAAAAATTTGTGTTTTCTTTAATTTTTGTTTTGCAATAACACAATCGATGTCAATTTGTATTTGTGTCAGTAATTTTGAACTATAACGCTCCTTGCAAATAGAACATCGGATTATTCATGAATTATGATGCTCTTTGCCCCTAGCGCCAAGCAACCAGTCTTACTTTTGATCAACTTGTGGGAAACCAATTCTGGTGTAATTTAATCACTTCCGTTTTGATATGAATTACGGGTTAAGCTCCTGGAGGTGATTGAATTGTTTCTTCTAATTAATTAAATCCTATATTGTCGTTTTCATTATTTGATGTGTACCTGAGGTTCTGAAATAATCCTAGAGGAATCATTCATTTTCGCAAGTGTGAGAAACGTTACATGTGGCTACATCGCCATCTTGTCATTCTAGAATTTCTACCCAAAAGATTCAATTTCCACCTGAAAAATTAACTTACTATTCAGCGGTATTGCTTATACCTGAGGTCACTTTAAGAAGGCCGCTCGTTAGTTATTACACTTTGACATCTAACCCGGATCTACGTGGTAATACTGACCATAATAAGATAAGTGTTTATAAGAATTTGAGTGTAAATTTCTCATTTACATTATCATATTACGTGCAAAACGATTTTGAACTTACGATCTAACTCTTTTGCGTTTTTAAATAAACATTCGGATATCGTTGTTAACGAAAGACAAATTTCTTTTAAAAGCGTTAAATTTATGCATGAATTAGAATTGAGACCGTTAAGATGGTGTTAATAAATATTGATTACATTTTTAACAATTTCTGCATATGTTGAGTATCGCTGCGCCTAATTCACAATTGATTTTTGCGTTATATGCCGAGACATATTTGTGGCGTCTATACTAAATTTAAATTTTTAATACGACCGAACTGTGATCAAGATATTTAACAAACCCCAATTCGAAGAGTATAATTTGTAAGTCCATAAGATGCGGTTGTTGAAACTATAATTTTTTGGCGTTTTATTAACAATCTATCTGGAAAATGTTCTTCTACGCAAATAATCAATTGGCCGTAAAATTAGAACTACGTGTAATTTAACCGGGATTACCCTTTTTCCTAAAATTGTAGAAGCTTCAAATCAATATAATATATAAAATTGTTAAATGTTTGTCCTTCTGTTTGTCTGTCTGTTTGTTACGCTACTCCTCCGAAACGGCTGGACCGATTTTGACAAACAATACCTCAAAATTCTTAGAACATTCCCACTTAGAGCGTAGGCTATGTTTGAAGTCGGTCCCACCAGTACCGGCCCCACCAGGTGGGGCCGTCACCATTCTAAGCAAAGATAGGCATGCAATATATCGTTCGAAAGAGGTACGACAAATGGAGTCTGTCCATGTATGACATGACCACACAGGCTTGAATGCGACTCAAATGGATGCTATTTTCAATTTTTTTAAATTTAAGCGTTCTATAGAGCCCATTTTTAGAAAATGGGCATCTGACTAGTTTATTAATATTAAGGACACACTGTATTACGTTTGGCAACTAATGCGCCCTTTTAGATTCAGATAGTACATAGATGGAGAAGTCTAAAAAGCCCGAGACACAAAGTTGTCTGGTTTTCTTTATTTTTATTGAATTGTAGAATTTGTCAAAAACTTCTGAGTTTCCTCAGTTCTAGTCCTGGAGTCTCTTCTAGTGCAACGTGTATTAAGCATTTATACACCTAACTCATAAGCTAGTTTTGCCTCCAATTATTCAATGGTCTCTCCGGTAGAAAAATTTGTTTCACTTGCGGCATTTGACAGTATGCATAATACAGATGTACTTATTACAGCTTGTAAATAATAAAGGAACTCGTCAATTTCCAAGTAATTAAATAATTCGAGAGATTTATTTAATAAAAAAAAGTACTTCACCTTTAGCAATAATGAGAACCATGTGTACACCGTCGAAGCCACTAACTACAAATAATGCGGAAATAAAATTAATGAATTATACGCAAAAAAGGAAATCGATTTTAACACAATCTCTAGATCGAAGTTCCGACACTAACGTTTGGTTGTCTAAATACCAGGAGGAAAATTGCACAAAACCTAAATTTATTAAGCCAAACATAAGTAAACGAATTTGTTATGAGGTAATGTTGTGTGACGCATCAGTTGCTTTTAAACAATGCGTTGAAAAAAGGGAGTAACATAAATAAATACATTATGGTAATAAACTAGTATCGCATTAAGCTATTGCCGATTGGTTGTGATAATTAGTAACATTTGACTGTTCACTAATTTAATTGGTTCTTACTTCACCGCCAGATGTCAATTTATTGAATTCAAAAATGTTAAATATGATACTGCATCAGTTAACACAAGACATGTTTCTTGGATGGATTCTATTTATTATCTTTATTGACGATGTATTTTCTTTAAAGATACCTTTAAAATTCTATACATGGAGAGAAAAATTTATTTCGTAAAATAAAAGTTTCATAAAATTAAATTTCATAAGTAATCCTGTTAATTTTATTATTTTAATATACAGGGTGTCCTGAGTTTATTTTAACATCCGGAAACCCTGCATCAAGCCCAAAATTCTAAGCGAAAAAGTCCAAATAACATATGGTCGAAAACGTACCGTTTTCACACAAGTCCCAAAAAATCGCATCAGCGCAATGGTTTCCTCTCTGCCTCACTCATTTGTTGAGCGTAAGCAAGACAGAGAGAAAAGGTCGTGCTTGAACGAACGTTTTCACGCGCCGTTTGCGAATGACACATTTCGTGGTGTACGCCTTCGATGTAAACAAACTTTGGACAGTCCCATGTCACTGGTGTTAGATTTTGTAGCGTCAAGCTGTCGAATTGGGAGGAAAAAAAAGCAGAGCCGAGTAGTTGCCGGTCATAGGAATCAAACCCGCATCGAGGCGGTTACAGTCGAGCACGCTGTCCACTCATCTACGGCGCTTCCTTTTAAATTGGCTGTTTGTAGCGAGCCGAATGAGACAACCAGCGCTCATTGGCCAGCGATATTTTTGGTAATTGTGTGAAAACGGTACTTTTCCGACCAACTGTTATTTGGACTTTTTCGCTTAGAATTTTGGGTTTGATGCAAGGTTTCCTGTATATTTGATTCATTTTGAAACCCAGTGACCTTCTTCGCTCGGATGGCAGAAATCGGTGTTACTTTAAACCCTTGGGGAAAAAAGCAGAATTTAGTGTCTGATGCTACATGTCAGAATAAATGGCCCTTTCTCATGTCCCAGCTTCTAATTCATGTGTAGATTCTGCAGCGAAGGGCGCAGCAAGGAAAAACAAGGCTACTACTTTGTCCCGCTTTGTGTCGAAGCAATTGGAGTGTTTTGCTTCAAACAAATCGTTTTTATAAACGATATCGGTGCTAGAATATAAGAAGCCATTGGTGAGCCTTCTTTCAGGATATATTTAATTCAAAGATTGGATCTTGTGATCCAAAGAGGCAATTGTTCTAGTGATTTAGGAAAATTGACGATGACGTAGCAGTATGAAAATAAATGACTATAGAAATGAGACAAATATGTACAGTAAAAAAGTAAAGCACATGTGTACGATAGATTTAATTATTTTATTTACCGAATTTAATTTTTTTGTTTTACCAGTGTGATTCTGACTCTTTTACCACACTCATGCAGATGATTCAACATTAATCACAAAAATCTAAACCTGACTAGATCTTATTAGGGAATCGAGTGATAAACAAGAAAGAGTGAGGGAATTGGTTTAGTTTAAATAATAAAACAACAAACATGATCTTTACTTTACGCCCAAATGATTGTAGCAAGAACAATACCAAATAAGAAACAAAACCAAATCTTCAAAATTTCTATCGGTCACTAATACGATAAATTGACATGGACTGAAGAATTGGCATATTTTATCCAAACAAATTGCTCATAACAATTTTGCGTTGCGAAACGTGTCCAGAAGAGTTACAAAAATAACTTACTTGGCTTTGATTCTCTTGCATATTTTATATGTATCACTGCGTAGAGCAGATGGAAGAAAGGGCCATGCGCATTATCTGCGGCATTAATTATAACGATGACATTGGTCAGATTATGTAAAATAGGGAATAGTTTTGATTTTCAGGTGTCTAATAAGTACTTTTCATTACTGAAAAAATGTAATTTTTTAAATTTAGCGTGTCTTTTTTAAAGGCGCTTCAGGGTTGAAAATGTAAAAATTACTTATTAAGAACAGAAATCGTTAATGTAGATTTACAATTGTTATAAGTACTTAATATTTCCTAATTTGTTAATCCTTCAATCGATAATTCCTAGACTCAGACTTATGTATTTCTTTGTTTTATATTCTAAGTCACCCCTTTAAATTCTATAAATAGATTACATAAAAATGTAACACTACTAAAATCTTGCAAGGAGCATTCAACAATAAATTGTGTAATTGAACGGACGTGATGTTAGTTCTCTGCGTTTTAATTATACCCAACTTATCATCCTTTTAACAATTTCAGAAGTAGGATATGGATTATATTAATTAAATAAATATGGACGAATCTAATAGCGTTAGTGAAATTGAACCGAACAATGATCCATCAAGTGGTGATAGTGATAGTGGTCAAGAACATTTTAAAAGCTTGAAGAGAAATAAAATAGGAAGAAAACGACACTTAAAATTTGAATCGAGCAAAAAGATGGACCCGTGCAAGAAACAAAATAAAGGAAAATACGTTGACGATTTAGTTGCTCAAATTTTGTCGCATCAAATCAGCAACATAAATGGACCACTTCAGACGGGGGCAAATGATATAATACCCAAATTTGATCCTGAACAAGGCGACTTAACATCAATAACTTGTTTGTATAAGATCGAACAATTAGGTCAAATACATCGTTGGGACGACATAGTTAAGTCGTATCATATGCAATCAAAACTAGGGAAAATCGCTAAAATATGGTAGGTACAATTCTTTACGTAATTATAACCGAACATGGGACGAATGGAAGGCAGCTGTCATTGAAGCATTTCCTGCAAACGATCATTTCGTTGATAATTTAAAAAAAAATGATGTCTCGCAAAAAACGTCCGTCCGAAACAATGATGCATTATTACTATTCTAAGTGCATTTTAATACGGAAATTTGAAATCAGAGACATAAACGCCGTTTCGTGTATAATTGACGGTCTACCAAATTCAATACAAGGGACAGCCAAATCTGCCAATTACAAAACCCCGAAGAATTATTTCAAGGTTTATTAAGCAAGATCGAATCCGATTCGACGGAAGGAAGTAAGGAAACTGTTAGAAGAAATGACGTTTCATGCTACATCTGCAAGAAACACTAACATTCTGCACAAAGGTGTTGGTTTCAGCCTACCACTTCGCAATTCACTTACTCCGCCAGCCCGCGTCCACAAAAGAAGTGCTCCAGTTGCGGAAAATTGGGACATCTGGTATTTGAATTCGGCAACTATTAAAACCTTAGAAAGGCAAGTACCAAACGATTTATACAATATTTCAGTATGTGTGGATGATTTGAAGTGTCAAGGGTATTTAGATACAGGTAGCCAAATTAATGTCGCAACCGTAAAACTTTTAGATAAATTAAATATAGAATTGGAGAAACCCGACACATTGATTAAAGGATTTAATAATCAGATTACCCATATAGTTGGGCAAACTTTGCTGAAATTAACGTTCAATAATTTTTCCGTTCATTCAGTCGTTTACTTTGTGCAATTAGATATGAATAACTATGATATAATAATTGGTCAACCAGTCTTTAATCACCCCGAAATTGAATTAATTGAGTAACTGGGCACCAAGTTCGTCTAAAACGTAAAACCGACGAAGATAAAATTCTTCATAATACACCCAATAAGCATGAAATTGTGATTAGGGAAGGTATGATTATTTCTCCCGGACGCACAGTACCCGTGAAAGTAAAAAGCAACTCTCGCTCTAATTTGATAATACCCGCAAAGTCATATATGTTCTATTCGATGCCCACTACCTTTACAAATTCTTCGGAATTTGAGATTTATGTTACTAATGTGGGGTCAAAGACATTTAAATTGCACAAAAACCGTATACTCACTAGAGGTTACGATTATAATTTAGATGTCTTAAGGGTCGTTAATTGTATTTGTTTAATAGATAAAATAAGTATTAAGGAAATAAACGTAGGCAATGAAAGCATTGATTCACGTCTACTAATCAAATTACATTCACTTTTAAGCAAATTTTGGAGTTGTTTTGCTAGAAATGCTAGTGAATTAGAGGCAACAAACATAGTGGAATTTGATATTAATTTAGATTCGCGAAAACCGTTTTTTTTATAAACCGTATAGGTTGTCCGAAAAAGAAAAAGAAATAGTGAGAGCAAAAAGTAATAAGAGAGTCAAAATCTTGCTACGCTAGCCCAGCGATTTTAGTTAAAAAGAGAAACGGTTATTATAGAATTGCTGTCGATTACAGAAAGTTGAACAAAATAACTATTAAAGTTAGGTACCCACTTCCTCATATTGAAGATCACATAAACAGGTTAAAAGGCTTTAAATACTTCTGCGTGTTAGATATGACTCAAGGTTACTATCAAGTTCCGGTTACCCAACACTCGATCCACAAAACTGCATTTGTAACTCCAGACGGTCAATATGAATTTTTAAGAATGCCTTTTGGAGTTTGCAATGCTCCCGCAACATTTCAACGAATGCTTAATGACGTTTAAGGTTATTGAGATTCGACAAAGTGATAGTATACCTTGACGGTATTTTAATTCCCAGTCATAATATTGAGGAAGGTTTAAAAGCTCTTTAGAAACTGTATTAAACCTTTTCAAACATGCTAACCAAAATTAAATTTCGAAAAATGCACATTTTTTGTCACAAAAATACAGGGTTCGGCAGGGAGGTATGGATGATTTGAAATAATAGCTACACACTCATTTTCAAATGAAACTAAAATTTTATTATTTCAGTGTGTACCTTGGATGATGCCATTATAAAAATTAAAAGAGGAAAAAATAAAGTTTCAACTAATGCCACACAAACAGTCAGCTTTTCGCTGTGTAGAGGTCTTTCATGGAGTTGACGTGGATTTTCGAAGCCCAATACCTAAAGTTCTGCTTGTTTACCACTCCTGATAAATGAAAGTGGGCTTCGTCACTCATAATCAAAACAATATCATCAGTCATGTTCTCCAACATTGTTTCTGCAAATCGGAATCGTCTTCTGTAGTCATTTGCGCAGTGTTGGACAACCATCAACTTATACGGATGAAAATGCAGGTCAAGATGTAAAATCCGGCAAACTGATTGGTCCGACAATCGAAGAGCACGAGCATGTTGCACAGCCGAACGACGAGGGCTTGCTTGAACTGCTTGACGCACTCTTTCGATGTTTCGGCGTTCACCACCACGTGCAGTTCCAGGTCTCAAAGAACCTGTTCGTTGAAAGTTTTTACCCACTTCATTATTGTTTCAAACTTCGGAACACGACCATGGCGGCCAACGTTGAAATGATTCCGGAACCGTCTCTGAGTTTGAACGACGGAACGGCCCGTTTCAATAAAGGTGTCGTACACAAACACACGATGTTCTATCGACCACGTCTCCATTGCTACTAAAATGGCAACTCATGACAAACAGATAACCCCACTCTTCATCCGCCAAGGTTATCCCTACCTCGCACGGCGCCCCGCCCAAATCATCTATACCTTCCTGCCGGACCCTGTAGATTATTTGGGATACGAAATAAACGAATTTGGTATTAAACCCGGCCAACGAAAAATTAATGCAGTAAAAAATTTTCATATTCCAAAGAATCTTCATCAAGTAAGACAATTTTTAGGTCTATGCTCTTATTTTAGAAAATTTATTAAAAATCACGCTGTTATTGTACAACCCCTTTTGCATTTACTAAAGAAGGACTCGAAATGGAAGTGGGAAGATGCTCACATTAAATCATTCGAGCATATTAAAAAAGTCGTAACAAACAGACCTCCACTTTCTATTTTGATTCAAAATTAATTACGGAAATACACACAGATGCAAGTAGTAAGGGAACTGCCGGCATTTTACTTCATCAACATATAGAAGGGTTGAAACCAGTATTGTATTATAGTAGAACTACTACCAGGAAAGAGAGCGTATACCATTCATATGAGCTAGAAACTTTAGCGGTCATTGAAACAATTAAAAGATTTATGATTTATTTGGTAGGCATTCGTTTTAAAATTATTACCGATTGTAGTGCAGTAAGATCCACATTTACCAAGAAAGACTTATCACAACGTGGTAGCTAGTTATCCAAGAGTATGATTTTGACATAGAGTATATAGCGGGATTAAAATGCATCATATAGATGCACTGAGCAGAAATATCCAGACCTCAAACGTGGTTATTATAAATTCTGAGGACTGGATGTATGCGTCAGTCTCAAGATGACGATATATTATCCATTAAAAACACGACTGAATCAACTCTAACCAGGACAATAACTTAAAAAATATTTATATCGAAAGAAAACAATCGTTTATATCGAAAACAGCAGACGGTAAGAACAAATTGTTTATTCCAAAACATGCAAGGTTCAACTTCATGAGAAAATTTCATGACAACCTTGGTGCGTTGGTTTAAAAAATGCGAGAATATAATTAAAAGCCAATTCTGGTTTAAAGGTATGACAAGGTTTATAAAAAATATGTGCTTTTAAAAAGGGTCAATACGGTTAAAAGAGGGATACCTTTTCCACATTCAAAACCATCCGAACCTTTGCACACGTGGCATATAGATCATTTAGAGCCATTTTGTAAAAGTACGGGTTTATGATATATTTTTTGTAGTGGTAGATTCGTTCTCGAAATACTTGTTTGCCAGACCTACAAAACCACAAATGCAAAAGAAGTAGTTCATGCACTGAATGACTTATTTAGTATGTTTGGAGTGCCCTAACGAATAATTTCAGATTAATGGGAAAGCATTTAAAGCAAAAAAAAATAACGATTTTATTACTAAAATGAAAATTAAACACATTTTGAACACGGTGGCATCTCCAAGATCTAATGGTCAAGTTGAAAGATATAATCGCACCCAATTAAACGCAATAAATGTTAGCGTTAATGATGAAATTGAGTGGTATGAAAAATTACCTCAAGTTGTGTTAGGTATATATAATACAATTAATACAAGCACTGGTTTCACACCACAACGATTAATGTTCAGGTTCGGAATTGGCATATTGGGCAACCTTGGATATGATACCATGGATACAGTCAATAGACCTATTAATAGACAAAAGGCCAGTAATTCAATGGAAAATCAAGTAAACAGATGAACAAAATATTTTGATGGTAAACAAAACAAAGTCATATATACAAAGTAGGCGATCTAGTCCTATGGTCAGAGGCATATAAAAGTAACAATGATGTAAGTAGAAAGGTACAAATTGGTGGTCCATATAAAATAACTAAGGTAATTGGGCATGATTGGTATGCCATAATCGCATTAAAGGGTTTAAAACGGTACAAAAAGTATAAAGCAGTAGTGTCGGCTGAACAACTCCGACCTTTTACTGGTGGAGTCAAAATCGAGTCTGACAGTGACTCAGAAATAAATAGCACAGATGAATTACTTGATCTTCTAGAAGGTTAATTGTTAACATAAATAAAAAAAGGGCCAGTTAGATAGATGGCAATAAAAAAAGGCCAGTTAGATGGCAATAAAAAAGGCCAGTTAGATGGCAATAAAAAAAGGGCCAGTTAGATGGCAATTAAAAACAAAAAAGCCAGTTAGATGGCAAATAAAAAAAAAGAAAAACCCAGTTAGATGCCAAATCTAGTTCCAATGGAACTACATTTTCTACAATGAATTATAATTATGACTGCACCACTATTACTATGTTCCAGGGTCCAGCACAATAACTACAAACAAAAAACGAGGGACGTTTACCCGTCAAGATCCTATATTAAAAACACAAATCAAACCCACAAAAGGAGGACAAAAATAAATAATTTAATTCTCCCGCATAAGTTTGTTCGCCGTTTTGTTTAGATTTGTCCAAACCTGCAAACGCATTCGCGCGCATTTTCTTTGATGTCGTAGAAAAAACCGACAAGTTGCGGGAACGCCGCAAACCGTTCGTGGAACAATCAGGACTTGCGAATCTGTTCTAAAATTCGTACGTAGCACCGTCCAAATTAATGTTCCGATTGCCGTTCGGTTCGTTGTTCTGTTTGTTCCTCGGTTTGTTGTTCAGTGTGTACGAAGCTTTACAATAAGCATATTAATATGAACTATATCTTATGAAAGGAGAGTTATGTAACTATAATTAACGACTTAACGTTACGTTAGTAGATTCCATTTACTATTTACACATATTTTCTTGGAACATTCGATAATTAACTATCGGGATATGATGACCCTATACTTCGCAGGTTGTGCGCAACTGGATACAAGCAAATAACTTGGAGCTGTTACCCTGGCCAGCAAAAGCCCAGATTTTAACATTATCGAAAATGTTTGGGCTCGAATACTTGCTGTTATCCGAAGACAACAAGGGCCAAATTTTATACCAGTAAACCGTAATGCACTAATTGCAGCCATTGATACCGCATGGGAAACGATTAATATTAATTATATTGATACCTTGATAGCGTCAATGAGCAGACGCCTCCAAGAATGTATCAATAATAATGGAGGTCACACCCATTATTGATTTCTTATATTTATTTATATAGTAATACCTTTATTTAAAAAAAAAAGTTTTCATTTAATTTTAAACTATAACTTGGTATCTTAATTATAATTATGTAATAAATTCTTGTCAAAAAACTAAATATATACGTTGACAATAAGAATTGCCTTAGTTTTTATTTTCACTTTTTATATTAACTACAGAAAAAATGAAACGTCATAAAATATACATTTTGTAAGGACTAAATATTATGAATAGAGAGTTTAATGATTTTTTTTAATAACTTACAATAATTAGTAGGTTAGATTTATTTAAAAATAAGTAATAATCAGTCAACCCAAATAACCATGTTTAGTTTTTGATTTAATTTAAAAGTTATTGCTTGTAGACGTTTTTAAATCAAAATTATTTCTAATTTTATTTTGTAAACATTTCCTAAACAAAATTTTGATTCGATAATTAATCGAGCTATGGTGTTTAATTAGCGATACCTTCAAATATATTCTTTAAAGAAAAAAATTAAGTAAGCAACGTAAATTACCTATTTTCTAAAACGTGCTTAGTGTAATGATTCATTCTACAGTCCTTCTATAAGATAACCCCTGCTGAGACTACCTGCTGTTAGAATTGTAAATGATACACTTAAGCCCGCTTCACAATGTGCAAACTTTTCTTTACAGAAATTGTGGTGTCCAAGTTTTAAATTTCATGAGTGTACGTCAGTGAAAGAGAATTCTAAAAATGCAAACGCAAAGCCATACAAGCTTCAGTTTCACCAAGAACTGGACGCCGTAGACTGCAACAGACGGCTTCAATTCTGTGAAAGTTTTGAGGAGTTTCAGGATCGCAAAGATGTCTTGCCAAACAGAATTTGCTTCAGCGACGAAGCAACATTTTGTTTTAAATGGGTAAGTTAACAAGCACAACTTTAGATATTGGGCGTTGGGAAACCCACACTGGATGGTAGAATGCCATACTCAGCATCCACAGAAGTTGATCGTTTAGGCTGGCATCATAAACAACCAAATAGTTGAGCCCTTTTTTATCCAAGGCAATCTAAATAGTGCGTTATATTTGGATTTGTTGCAAAACCAAATTGTGACCACTTTAAACCACTTCTTTGGGCAAGATAACAATGTATGGTTCCAGCAGGATGGCGCTCTAGCCTACTATGGTCGACAAGTAAGGGCGTTTTTGAACCAAATGTTTCCAAATCGTTGGATATTGCGAGGAGGTTTCATTGAGTGGCCACCTAGATCACCAGATCTCACGCCACTCGATTTTTTCTGTGGGGTTATTTAAAAAATAAGGTGTATGCCAATCGGCCAAATAATTTGGCAGAACTTCAACAAAAAATTATAACAGAATGTGAGGCAATTCCTCCTGAAGTAATTCAAAGATGTATAATTGAATTTGAACATCGACTACGGTATTGTAAAGAAAGAAATGGGGGGCATTTTGAAAACTTCTTGAACTAAATTCAAGGCTTAACACATGACCCTTTTTAGGGTCTTTAGGATGGAATTTTATTATCTATAGCACCTTAAAAAACACCTATTTACTTTCTAATGTAAATATTTACCAGTAAAGTATTCTCATTAAGACAACAAACAAAAATTTGTATAACGTTATTTATTTTACAAAATTGTATATCCGTAAAAAAATAAATGATATCGGAGTTACAAGTAAAAAAGCAAACAAAGTAATCCCGTTTTACGTTACCTATACCTACTGAACCTTATCGATAATGAGATTTTGTCCAGGTAATTAAGTAGGTGTAATTATTTGTATTACAAACATACTTATTATTCCCAAATAAAGAAGTGCTATTAGAGACAAAGGTAAAAGAAAACCGTTAATGAGCTTATTATGATGAATTGATTAAAAAAAGAAAACAAATTCCAAAGATTTAACCAAATTAACAATAATACATTACCTACTAGGTAATTAAACAACTTTGCATTTCTTCTATTATCTATAGCACCTTAAAAATACCTATCCACTTTCAAATGTAAATGTTTAATTACCAGTAAAATGTTCTCATTAAAATAACAAACAAAAATTTGTATAACGTTATTTTTGTAAAAATTGTATACCTATCCGTAAAAAATAAATAAAAGATACGCCACTGCACTGCTAAGAAAGGATTAAGTATTCTATTCAACACACAAAAGCTCTTATTGGTTTTGTTTTCCCAAACAAGTACTTACAGAGACAGGTACCCGCCCACAAGCAATAATGTTGACGGTCAAACTGAACTTTTTATATCATACTTTTAATAACATTTATCATATTAAATAATTTTTATGTTCATCCTTGCATACAGAATTTTATATCAATTACTCGTATTGGAGCATCGTATCAAAATTTTATAAAGAATAAAAAATGTCCGGAATTATGTCATACATACTTCCCCAAAGTTTCATACCGCTAATCCTCGCGGTTTTCAAGATATAAGCAGGTTTCCATACTTTTGGATAACCCTGTATATTACTCTTTAACTCAGTTGGTAAGATCGAAACTAGAAGTCTTAACATGCATATGGAACTTATATGGGCTTATAAGGAAATCCATTTTCTCATTATTTTACATGCTTTAATTAAATTAAATACAACAAAGACGAAAATAAAAAAAAAAGCCGCTCCTGCACGACATAAATAATAATGTTAGCTATATGTTTACAGTAGCAAAATCAGGAAAACATTTTAAAAATAAGCGAGATAAATTTACATAAACTTTATAGCTCCCTGAGAGAACAGCCTTAAGAGATCTTTTTGAAATCTTTTAATCGATGAATTAAATTACTTAAACCTATTGTTACTACTTCGTAAGATGAATCTAACTTTTATTTATTTTTTTAAATCATATTATGTACATGAGGAAACTCATCATTGGTCATTAGACTGTTGGTTTCCCTCAATATAAATAAATAAATAAATAAATAATTTTTGTAAGGAAAAAAACTGTAGTAACTACTAAAAGATTAATTCCTCTTAATATGTGGAACGTGTTTAGACTTTTATTTTTAAAATAAATTTAACGTCAATACATTTCCCATGCTTAAGCAAATTGGTAATTTAATTATATTAGCAAACCTGAATTCTACAGAATTGTATTGCAATTAACGCTTCTGCAAGCAGTACATGTAGTGTAATTATCTAACTTAAAAATGCAATTGAAATATAAGTATTATCTTTTAATTATTTTTCATGGAAAAATTTAAATTAAGAGGATGGTTTTCTTTTGTGCATCTAACGCATTTTTCTTTTAGTTTGCAAAAATAATATTTGTTAAATGTAAATTAGTTCGTTAGAAGCTAACAATTAATATAAAATGTTGTGTTTTTCTTGCTTTGTCGTCTTGATATAAATAACAAATAAATTTAAAACAATTGTATTTCATTAAGATGCTATTAAAAATTCTTTTATATCTTTGTAATTAGAAGATGTTTTATTGATGTTAGTAATAATTTTATATATTTTCTTCAGTGTGGAAAGAAAGTAACGTATAAATTCAGTAATTGTGTTACCATTAATTTTTTCAAAAAAATCTTGAAGAGCTATTACGATTTTAATTGTAGGGCATATTCCAGACGTATTTTTATGTTGTTTTATCATTGCGTCTAAAGTTATGACGCCATCGATTATTTTTTTCAAAATGGAAGCCCCCATTTTTTATTTCCATTTTGATGGTTCTATTTT